>OZ024835.1:25496512-25734504 GCA_964016985.1 Anodontia alba
ACTCTGAACTCTCTTTTCTTGGAAAAATAAGAAAGATATTTCAAAATGTTATCTGCGGAATATTTTAAGCATGCTACGCGATAAACAGTAATAATTTATTTTGATAACCTTTTAAATTGCAGGTCTTAGATGGGCGTGGCTTTTGCCATATTTTGAATAAACATCATACACGAAATAAATTAACGGATACTGTTCTATATTGCAGGCCTCAAGATGGTCGTAACAGTTGCCATATTTGTAATAAACAATGTTACATGTAAAAAATTCTTGACAATATTCTGTATTACAGGCCTCACGATGGGCGTGGCAGTTGCCATATTTGGAATCAAGGCAAGCGATGAGTGGCATATCAAGTTTCAGTGGAGCTGGAATTCTCTGGGACGATTTGGTTGGTCCTTCTGGATAGGCATAGCAGCGGCTGTTGCCTCCTTAGTGACGGCACTCTTCTACGGTTGCATGGGAAGAAAGTACCGAGCGTAGGAGCGTAGCGTTTAGATTCTAAAATATAATCTGGTTCCCGGCGTTTCGTATATATACGCCCTGATGAGTTCAAGGCCTTTTCAAGATGGAAGCGTCCTCGCAATATATACGTCTATTAATAATTTATATTATAAGTGCAATTGGTGTATATTTATTGATTGTAGAAAAAATATACAGAAGAGATTTAAAAAACAAAACAAAACAAAACAAAAAATAAAAATAAAAAAAAAAATGTCATTACGAAAACATGCCTATTCAAATATACTGAAAATTTCACCACCAAAAATTGAAAATTTTCAGATAAAAAAATCTGATATTTTTCATAATTCTGCTCGGAACATAGGTTGTGGGTACTCGTTAGAACCGCCTCGCCGAGTACCCACAATCTATGTTTTGAGCAGAAATAAGAAAAATAATGTATACCCCTGTAAACCCCAGTTTTACTATAAAAGTGGGGTTTAAGGGGGTCAATATTATATAGGTATGTTTTTGTGATGGTTTTCTATGTTCACTTCAGATTGAAAATGTAAGACTGTATGTTTCTTAAGAGCATTGAATAAAACCAACCTAATTCTCTTATGAATATGTATTTGGTTTGAAATTATTGCTCAATTCAGACATTTTATAGGTTAGCTTCTTTCTCCGTTGTGTTATTATCTCTATGTTGGGCGCAACCATTAAGGAATGGATTAGTCTGATCTCAGAAAAGAAAAAAGCAATAGGACTGGAACCAGATTAAGGATAGAATAGTGTGCTTTAAGGTTCTGTAGGATAGGACATTGTCAAAGGAAATAAAAAGGACGAATTGTATGGCAGTTTCAAGCAAAATGGACCTTTATCGACTATGTAATCTTTAGATCCTCGATGCGCTCATCTGAACCCATCTCTTACTAAACTCGACATGTCATGTCTTAACAAAGAGTATAGATCCAGATCAGTTGGCTTCTGAAGAAGCCAACTGATTTCAGAAGCCAACTGATCTGGATTTGCACTGTTTGTCATTAAATATGTGAATTATTATCAAAAATTCAGATCAAGTAATCTGATTGGCTGAAAATTAGAAATGGGTGTGGCTTCTTAATTTATTCAGGTTAAGTGAAATTGATACACTTGCAAGGCAGCAATTCTTTCAACATAGTTTACGCTTCCTTATCATAAATGGTCTGCTCTAAAAGGGAGGAATTTGCTCCAACTTTAGAAGGGACTTGGTGAGCAGGAAAGCAGACATGAAGTCAAAAACGTTGTTCCCTTGGAAGCAACGGTACACAATCTGCCCGATGTATCAAGTCTCCTTAACCCTTTGTATACTGAATAGAATCTCCCACACTATATATTGGAAGAGTCCGATTTCAATTTTAGGTACGTCTGGCTATGAGATTAAGATATTCCTATAGAAAAAAAAACGCATTCTGCGGCGTCTGATCTGGATCTGCACTGTTTGCTAATTACCCGTTTAGGGGTCTCCCGATTACAACGGGTTAACTCTCTAATCAAATCGCCTGTAGCTTTTAGTAGGACAATGGTCATCACTATCCAATCCACTGCCAGCGTTTTGTGTGCAATAGGGGCATTTCTAATATCAAGTTGTTGGCCCTTGAAAAAGCTACGGTGAAATGCAGTGAACGTTCGTTACAACGACAGCATTTGTTCCCAAAGATGTTGCCACTGAAATGAATTTGCTTTTGTAAAGAATCATTAATTAGCAGAATGATACGTAAGAAAGGCATTGTTTTATTGTTATTTCCTCAAATAACATGTTTTTGATATTTGTTAGAATCGCCTCAATGAGGCGAATCCAACAAATATCCTACACATATATTTCTTGAAGTATCAATTACAATGTACTTGCAAAATGTCTGATTAACTGTCACCTCTTGAGCGAAAGTTTCGTGCCAGTCAAATTACCATTCGAACGAATTTTGTCGTCGTATCGAGTGTCGGTATAATGAGTGTTGCCTGTTGGTCCTGATCGGACTGTTTGCATGCGTTCATATATGCGATAAAGTACCAGTTTGCTTGTTGAGTATACGATGTTTTATTTATGTTAATAAAGGGACGTACTGGAAGACAATATGAGCAGAATCATGACAGACCATGTCTCCGGAATTACAATTAGCGCATGCCCAGGTCTTGATGAACAGTTTGGTACTGACCCGCACAATTCCTCTTTTAATGGCATTGGTTACCATGGAGATTTTGCCGCCATTTTTCAAAAGAAAATCTTTAAGACAGGATTTTACTAAACTAATATATTTCAAACATAAGGGATACCGTTAACCCTAGAAGCACTTAGCAGAATTGTAGCAGGCGACAAGCTAATGTTTTAAAACTGAAAGAAAAATAAAGAGAAAATAAAACCTGGGATTTCATGTGAATCGTCTGCAGATTCACATGAAATAGTAAGCCTTATTTTTCCTGAAAATAAATGCAACAAAATTAATCAGAAAATCTATTGCAATTTTGATTAGCCCTTTAAGAGTTAAAGCAAAGCTAACAAAAGAAAAAAGACACACATCATTTCCTCCTTTAAGAGTAGCTCCCAGTGAGGACGGAGATTATTATGTTCATGGGAGTAATTTCCCTTGAAGGTGTATCCATTTCTTTCAAATATACTGTTTGAGTTATCCGTGCCTGATATTGGCCCGATTTCATAATCAATCGTGAAGTGAAGTTTAGTTCTACATTTAAGTTAAGGACTGAGATTTGCTTTTCCTTGAACGTGTATCCATTTCTTTCAAATTCTGTACTTTCCATGTACTATTTGAGCTATCCGTGCCTAACATTTGCCCGATTTCGTAATCAATCCTGAAGTTAAATTCTACCTTAACGTTAAGGACTGAGATTTGCAGGGCACATTTTGCACTGTCACATAAAATCTGATTTCCAACGATAAAGACAGTAGATATATTTTGAATTCGTCTACGCAGTGAACCAGAAGCAGAGGTTTGACTGGTGGTACGTCTAATGGCATTAATTCACCAGGACCTCTGATATGGACCTGCGAACAAACATACGACTATCAGTTTAGTTGATTTAAAATACTTCATTTCATATGTTAACCTATCGGGCCTAAACTTAATGTATATCTCATCTCAAAAGACTGATTGACAAACTGGACTCAGTGCCTAGTTTTACAATCATTCCTTCAGTCAGGGGCGACCTTTACTTCTAAATGACTGAGATTTATTTGCAGGGAAAATTTTGCATTCACATATAAAAGCTGGTTTTCAACTATTAAGGAAATAAATTTATTTCGATAACGTCTACTAAAAAAAAAAAAGAAAAAATATTCATTTTGGTTGATTTTACATATTACATGTGCTACAATTTCGGACCTTAAGTAAAGGTATGACATAATTCTAAGGAATAAGTATGAAATGGGGCTTGGAAACTGGACCCTGGAAAAGTTCCATTTGTGGCTGTCTTGTCTATGCGTGAGCAGTTAGCAAAAGCCCGAATGCAGGGTTTGTCATGCTGCAGTTCGTATTGTATTCGACATACTTCAACATTACTTAACTATGATGGTTAGTTTCTATGATCAGCTCATAACCTTACTTTTTAATATCTAATGTTTTTATCATTATGATGAACAATTTATTTTACATGTAATTTGGAGCATGTTCATTTTGTTAACTTTTTAACCATGTACACACATAGTTAATAGTCACCCATCTCTGTCATTTTTTTAATCATTTATGAAAATGTCTCGGAGGATGTTTTAAGGGGGAGTATGTAGTGAAAATTCTGGACATTACGAAAAATGCCTATTCAAATATATAGAAAATTTCACCTCCAAAACCTGAAAATTTTCAGAAAAAAAATTCTGATATTTTTCATATTTCTGCTCGAAACATAGATTGTGGGTGCTCGTTAGAACCGCCTCAGCGAGGCGGTTCTAACGAGTACCCACAATCTTTGTTTTCGAGAAAAAATAAGAAAATTAATGTATACCCATGTAAACCCCAGTTTTACTATATAAAAGTGGGGTTTAAGGGGGTCAAAATTATATAGGTATGTTTTCGTGATGATATTTGCTTTTTATTTCTACATACAAACATATATTGTGTGTACTCATTAGAAACGCCTCACCATGGCGCTTTTAATGATTACAACGTATGCTTATGAAGATATTAGGAAATTTATTCCAGAATTATCAATCAAATATTCTGTCTTAAGAGAGTCCTCTGATATCTGTATATATGCGCAGGAAATAGGTTTAGCGGTTGTCCGTAAAGCCTTTAGTTTACATTTTCTTTCTTGTACATGATATATTTTGTAGTATTTGTATTGAGTCAGTTAAAGAGGACTTCATGCACCTGGTAGGATTTTCGCCATATCCACCCAGGTAGACAACCGATTTCTTTTTCCATTCATGCACTTCTAAAAAGAAGTCCCGAGTGAATCAATTTGTTTACTTTTAGAGTATACCCCATTTCAAAAGGAAGGCAAAACAATTTTGACAGACTTACCACCCCTGCAAATGCAGTTATGCAATTGTATCTTCTCTCCTAAAGTCAACAGATGCAGCGGCCGCATATGGAGGTATACCCGCGTTTTGATTGGTTCCCAGGCCGCATGCAAAGAAATAAATGAGTGTATTCATTGTCAGTGATGATAACACAAGGCGAATTACGAAAACACGCTTATTCAAATACGAGGGCGAGTCAATAAAAAACCAGGCTAACTTATTTCTGGGTGAGATCGATCTCTTCTTTTTCGATGTAATTACCCTCTAGAATGATGCACTTGGACCAACGGTGTTCCAGTGCCATCAGTCTAAAACTAAAGAAGCCAGGGTACTTGTCTCTGACCCACTCCTCAACTGCCGCCACGACTTCTTCGTTGGACCGGAAATGACGTCCACGGATATCCTTTTTCAAGTTTGGGAATAGGAAATAGTCACTAGGAGCTAAGTCCGGAGAATAGGCGGGGTGCGGTACTGGCTCCTACCCATTCCGCTCAACAGCATCCATTGCAATTTTGCAAGTGTGGACTCTCGCATTGTCCTGTTGGAGCAGAATCCCTTTGGAGAGTTTACCTCGGTGTTTTTCACGGATCACAATTTTCATTTAGTCGAGCAAATTTGCATAATACGCACCTGTTATTGTACTTTGCTAGAAAGTCCAACATCACGCGTTGTGCATCCCAAAATACAGTTGCCATCACCTTGCCAGCAGAGGGTTGCGTTTTGAACTTCTTTGCCTCGGAGACCCCGGCCCTACACTCTGGCGACTTTGAGCTTTATTCTCTGGCTCATAATAAAAAAAAAATGGACCCAGGTCTCATCTACAGTCACCAGACGTGAAAGGAAATCATCTTCCTTTGACCTAAACCGCTTCAACAATGCACTGTATACTGATGCTCTGGTTGCTATTTGCTCGTCGCTAAGGGATTTTGGGACCCAACGGCCTGTTAGCTTGTGCATACCCAAGCGATCATGTAAATTTGTTGAAACGCTACCATTTGAAATGTGTAATGCATTCGCTATTTCTTCCACCTTAATTCGCCTATCAGAGTACACCAGATCCCGTACTTTGTTACACATTTCTTCATCGGTGGCATCTGATGGGCGTCAAGACCTGGTTTCGTCTTCTAAAGACGTTCTACTGCGTTTGAATTCCCCAACCTAGACTTTAACTTGTGCATATGATGGTGCAGAAGACCCATAAACATTGGTCAACTCGCAATGTATTTCCTGACCTGTTTTCCCTTTCAAATACAAGTACCGAATTACAGCACGGTACTCAACTTTTGACGAAAAGCTTACTTTTGCATCGCTAGCCATGTTTGACATTCAATATCTTATGAGTGAATGACACGATAAGTGTGCAATTTTGCCCTCAGGCCTAAAACGTGTATTGAAACAAGGCATGAAAATCTTGCATGTCTCGGTCAATTGGAAATGGGATAGGCTGGTTACTTATTGACTTGCCCTCGTATATAGAAAATTTCACCTCCAAAAACTGAAAATTTTCAGAAAAAAGAAACTCTGATATTTTCCATTTTTCTGCTCAAAACATGGATTAAGGGTACTCGTTACATTGTAGAACCGCCTCGGTGAGGCGGTTCTAACGAGTACCCACAAACTATGTTTTTGAGCAGAAATAAGAAAAATAATGCATACCCCTGTAAACCCCAGTTTTATTATATAAAGGGGGGTTTAAGGGGCTCTAAGATATATAGGCGTGTTTTTGTGATGGACACTGTCATGGTGAGATATTCGCCAAGTATGGAGTATAGGGGGAACAAAGGAGGTATTTGTTTTGTATATAAACAGCGAATTGTTTGCGCGGAATCATAGTCCGCCCTGTGGACGTACGGATCTTTCGGCGTGGCACATGTGGCGAAAATGGCTAAAGACTGACTGGACTCTAAAAACTGTTTTAGAGTCTGCAGTTCTTTCGACATCATCCGGAAAGGCGTTTTTGCTTGGCGTGTTATTTTCAATGAAAATATTTTGTTTTGACTGACCATGTCTTATCAAAAACATTTGTCTTTTTTGTTTTGTTGTTTGTTGTAATTGTTCCTCAGCTCTCCTTCTTTTTGTGCCTCGAGAGGGCAGTGCGTCATGATTGTAGCATTTTCCTGGCTATCTTCACTTACAGTTTTTGTTTCCAAATAATTAATTAAAATTAAGTTTCGCCAAAAAGTAGTTGCGGTCATGGAACCTAAGCCATAATCCAAACTAATAAATCCGCAAACGAATGAGGCACCAGAATGTTCATACCAACAGACATGGACCCCAGAATAAAGGTGTAACTAGGCGTCCGCGGATAGTAAGCATTACTTGGTAAGCAAGCTTCGCCCACCATGCTCACTGAGAAACTGAGAATTATTTATTTCATTTCTTTCCTGATATTTAACTATGGATGTTTGATGACAATATTATGAAAATTTAAGAAAATTTAAAAAAGTGGAACATTTTGAAAACCGGGTTCCAATTTACCTACCCTCCTGATATTAGCAACATTGCAGACATTTTTACTATTCACAACCTATGGATAGAATAAAACATTCTGTGCATAGTTAGTTAATGGCGAAAAGGTTGTGCATTAAATTATGACAAAAGTTTGCAAATTAACATTCTGTGAAATGCGCCTGGCAAGAACAACTTTCTGAAAGCTGTCGAAAGCAGAGTGATTTTAGCCAGCGCATAATGAAACCAACTTGTGCGACCAGCGAAGACTCAGATCAGCCTGCGCATCCGCGCAGTCTGATCAGAGTCTTCGCTGATCGCATGTACCTTCTATAGCCTCCAGGCTATCCAAAGAAGGATAACTGAGGACCATTACCGTATTGGGTGGATGTACAGGCTAATATGAGTCTCTGCTGGTCATACAGGTCTTATTGTAGGTTTTATCCTGCGCTAGCTCATTTGTTCCTATATGTGGATGTTCCTCATTAGGCCTTGTATTCGTATTAATTCGACTGCTATGGAATATAATTTTCTGTTGGTTTTGCTGTCATTAATGATTGATCTCTTACATAATTGTCCATTACTTCAGACGCTAAATGCTAGCTTGTGGATAAGTCATGGAAAAGGTTATCGATATGTAATGTACGAATTAGCCAACACTGCGAAATGGAATCTCCGCGACACATGGGGACAGAGAAGAACCGGATCGGTCTGCTTGTCAGCGAAATTCCATCAGGGTCTTCGGCTGTCTATTGGTACAAGTATAGTCCACTGAGACAAAAATGAAAAATGCAACAATTCTGAAATGCAAATACCCCTATATTGCTCTGTTGCAATAAAACCTTTATCTGTACATGTTGGTCCACAATTGCTTGCATGTATATTTAATTGGCAATGTTTGCGCTTGCACCGGAAGTACTTTATGAAAGGTTATGGACTGGTTCAATGCTATTTTCAATGGACTGCTCAACGTTATTATAACCAGTTTTATTCTCACAAAACAAAGCTTTGGCCTACGCTTTTCACCCTTTATGTGCTAAGCGTAGACCAAGCTTTTCATGTGAAAGCTAATACTTATAATGAAGAATAAACAGTTCAAATATACCCTCAGTTGTTGATCTACATGCACTGTTTCCACAGCAGGTCGGTGTTACAAGCATTCGGTATAAGTCTTCGTTTCGTTTTGCCATTTGGTATTTACATTTCTTTTTTGGGACAGTATAAATATTCAGTGATTCTCTCAATCCGAAATAGCCAAATTGGAGTCCAGTCTTTACAATGCATTACGAAACACGCCTACACAAATATGTTGAAAATTTCACCACCAAAACCTGAAAGTTTTCAGATGAAAATTCTGATATTTTTCATATTGCTGCTCAAAACTTAGATTGTGGGTACTCGTTAGAACCGCCTCGCCGACGCGGTTCTAACGAGTACCCACAATCTATGTTTTTGAGCAGAAATAAGAAAAAAACGACAGTTTTACAATATAAAAGTGGGGTTTAAGGGGGTCAACATTATATAGGTATGTTCTTGTGATGGTACCTTCGCTGTCCACATCAGCCCCAAGACATAGTTCCGTAAGTCAGGATTCATTATATTCTAGCTGGTCACATGATACAGTCATATAATGGTGTATGCGTCCTACTGTATTTACCGTGAATATTCAGTCACCATGTCTCCTAACCATATTTCTATTAACAATTAAATATGTCCACTTTAATACCTATTGGATGTCTAAAATACTATTGGGCGGTTGGCAAACATAGTAGACTAAGATCAGACGCCTCAGTCGCGTTCTGAGTCGTCTAATCTTGGTCTACACCTTTTGTTCAGGAATATTTGTCTGATAATGAAGGGAAAATACGGTAAGATTACATGTGCTTTGCTCAACAAACCAGAATAGCGTGCATTGCAAATCCGAGGTATACATACTCGTACCGGCTGGTCTATAGAAGGCCCGAGGTTAGGTTACCCTTTCAGCTTTGCAAACCAAAACAGTTACCTGTGCGAACAGCGGTAGATCCAGATCAGACGACTAAGCCGTGTCATCAGGCTACACATTGTTTGCTATTCCAGTTTTAATTTTAAACTGAAACACCCATTTGTATTAGTGTACATGTCACGATTCAAGGATGGAAGAGTCCATTTTAGAAATTCGGGGATGAAAGGGTTCAGTTATACAGTGAACCCTCGTTACAACGACAACGTTTGTTCCCAAAGACGTTGCCATTTAAATGAATTGGCTGTTGTACAGAATACTTAATGAGCAGATTGATATGCAAGAAAGGCCTTGTTTTGTTCTTATTTCCTTATAGAACATATGTTTTGGATATTTGTTAGAATCGCCTCACTGAGGCGATTCTAACAAATATCCAAAACATATCTTTCTTTAAAGTTTTAAATACAATATTCTTGCATAATTTGTGACTAATTGTTACCTCTTAATCGAAGGTATCGTGCCAGTGAAATTGTCATTATAACGAATTTTGTCGTTGTATCGAGTGTCGGTATAAAGAGAGTTGTCTGTCCGTTCATGGTTATCCGTCAATATTACAACGGAGCCGCGTCATGGCAAAAGAAAAAGAAAGAAAATGGGATTCTTCAGAAAAACAAAAGCTAGAAAATAGCAGACTCCATTTTGTTGATCTTTTTTAATGAGGGAGAATGAAAAACTACAACAACGCCCCTCCACCTCACGCCACTTAGCATCTCCTTAAGCGGAACTCTCTTTTCACATGTTATGCATACGCTCAATAGATCCAATGGAATAAAATGATTTAATAATAACAACACTGTGTCAAAGTATGGGCGATATTGTACGGCCTCCACACATGGACTTCAGTCATTGTAGACTGAATAGACTCTTCCATACTATATATTGGAAGAGTCCAA
The DNA here is from genome assembly GCA_964016985.1 of Anodontia alba. Classification (NCBI taxonomy): domain Eukaryota; kingdom Metazoa; phylum Mollusca; class Bivalvia; order Lucinida; family Lucinidae; genus Anodontia; species Anodontia alba. The sequence continues at coordinate 25,506,804 of OZ024835.1, forward strand.
TATCAATTTTAGGTACGTCCGGCTATGAGATTTACATATGCCTAGAGAAAAAATGGCTTAACTATTTGCAAACAATGGAGACCCTGATCAGACGCCACGTTGTGTGGCATCTGATCTGGGTCTGCACTGTTTGCCAATTACCCTTTTACGGGTATCCCGACTACAATGGGTTAGTGGCAGCTACTGTGATCACAAAAAAAGGAGTCTGATCTCCCGCGTACAAGAACATTTAAGATTAATTGATACATTTGTATGGGAGACAACTCTACCGAGCTGATTTTGCTTTGCAAAAGGGGTCTGCTTTAAAAGAAGAGATGGGTACAATGGGTACAGAGAAACCCTCGTTACAAATCAGTATTTGTTCCCAAGATGTTGCCATTAATATGCCTTGTTTTTTTACAATCCCCACCCCCACCACCCATAGAACATAAGTTTAGTATAATTGTGAGAATCGTCTCAATGAGGCGAATCTAACAAATATCCAAACATATGTTCTAGAAGTATGAAATACAATGTTCTTGCATTCTGATTAACTGTCACCTAATGAGTGAATATTTTGTGCCAGTTAAATAATCGTTATAACGATTTTTGTTGTATCGAGTGTCGGTATAACGAGGTTTGAGTAAACAGTGAGTCACAAAAAGTGTCTCTCTTGGCAATAATATGATGGAAAATCTGCTGAGTATACCAAGTCCCCTTAATACGAGTACGTATGTTCCACTCATTACGAAAACAAGCCTGTTCAAATATGTAGAAAACTTCACCTCCAAAAACTAAAAGTTTCAGATAAATAACGCTGACATTTTTCATATTTCTGCTCAAAATATCGATTGTGGGTACTCGTTAGAACCGCCTCGGCGAGGCGGTTCTAACGAGTACCTTCAATCTATGTTTTTGAGCAGAAATAAGAAAAGTAATGTATCCCCCTGTAAACCCCAGTTTTACTGTATAAAAGTGGGGTTTAAGGGGGTCAAAATTATATGAGCGTGTTTTCCCCCACAGGGCCAGATACTGTCTGGTTGAACTGTCCTCAATTATTTGTGCTTAACGAAAGCCTTCACTTTTTATCTATACTCCGAAGGTCTTTTTTGTTATGTCATGGTTTCTGATGCAACACAATGCAATGCAATTTAAATGCACGGTATGTACTTTCGGAACATTAAAGCAGATACGAGATCTAAATATGTCATTAGCATGAAGCTATCTGTTTTACTTTTACGAGATAAGAATCTTTAACTGACAGGTACTGATTGCGTCTGATGAGTGGATTACAAGTTGCGTGTAGTGGTAAAACATGTCTTTGGCCATATGACAACCATCACGGAAACATGCCTATATAATTATGACCCTCTTAAACCCCACTTTTATACAGTAAAACTTGGGTTTACAGGGGTATACATTATTTTCTTATTTCTGCTCAAAAACATAGATTGTGAGTACTCGTTAAAACCGCCTCGTCGAGGCGGTTCTAACGAGTACCCACAATCTATGTTTCGAACATAAATGAGAAAAATATCAGAATTTTTTATCTGAAAATTTTCACTTTTTGGTGGTAAAATTTTCAGTATATTTGAATAGACGTGTTTTCGTAATGACTGCGCTTGTACAAACAAGAATGCTAAGAAATGTGCTTGCTTTGACGAGAATACACATGTGCGACTTTTCGTCGGAGCACGCACAGATTTCTTAGATTTTAGTTGGATATAGCTGAGTTCGAAACAAAACGTGTGCGCTTGCCCGACATGTATGCAGCCTGAAATGCCCAAATGGAGCTCGCACTGACTATGTTTTGTTCTTGCTTGGTGTGTAGGGTTTTGAAGGAACCGAGACACAGTGCTAACTGTCAGTGCCACGTATAAAATCGCAGATCCTACCTAGTCTGGAAATCGCACACTCGGGTTTTTAGAAAGTGCGCTGTTTGTACATACAAGATTAGTATTTTGTAAGCCGTGAAAATATGTTAACCCTTAAAACGCCAAGAAAACCTGTGTCTGAAAATGTCGTCTGTTTATGTCGTCTGCTGAATATTCTTGCAAACTTTTCAAACCTATTTTTTGCATACAGGCAAACAGTGTGGACCCTGATCAGACTGCTTCTAAAGGAGCAGTCTGATCTGGGTCCACACTGTTTGCAAAATGATTTTTAAAATCATAAGCAGATGACAAAGCAGACGACAATTGTTGTGATTGGCAGTTTAAGGGTTAACAAGTCTGTGTAATGTGTACTATAATTTATTTTGAAAACAGGATCCGGGCTATATGTAGTCTGTCTTTACTGTCCCCATATAGCATAAGACGATTTTCCCGGTTCCCGGTTATTTTCAGTTTTGTTCTGTGAAAATCATTTTTGTTACATGTTTATTTTAGTCCTAGCGTTAGATAATATACCTTTAGAAATATGTGACTAGCATAGTTTTAGGTCAGTCTGCGCATGCGCGCCATCTGACCGGAGTGTTCAAATAGCGCCCAACGAAGACAGATAAGACTGTGTTGATGTGCCTAAGTGATGCGCAGGCGCAGACTGGTCTGAGTCGTCGCTGGTAGATAATGTACGAAGTTATGTCTTTGTACCTTCAATTATAGGGATCTGGATATACTTGCATCACGAAAACATACCTATATAATTTTGACCCCCTTAAACCCCACTTTTATATGGTAAAACTGGGGTTTGCAGGGGTATAAGTCATTTTTTTTATTTCTGCTCAAAACATGGATTGTGGATACTCGTTAGAACCGCCTCGTCGAGGCGGTTCTAACGAGTACTCACAATCCATGTTTTGAGCAGAAATATGAAAAATAGCATAGCTTTTATCTGAAAATTTTCAGTTTTTGGAGTTGATTTTTTTTTTCTATTTATTTGAATAGGCGTGTTTTCGTAATGGAATGTTTGCCGCCAAACGTTTTAAAGCAGACATCAATTGGGACTTCCTGCTTGCTTTCCTGTACACCAAATCTCTTGTGAAAAGTGCACGGTTATAAATATAGGAGGTGCAAATTATTTCCTTTTAGAGTACATCGCCGTTCCGACATGAGGCAAAACAGTTTTGGCAGCGTTTTCTGAAAACAACCTTTAGCTTCACGTATCCTCTAGCCACAGGTGGTAGACGAACAAATGCGTTTTCTCAGTATCACCAGAAAACAAATACGCGACATTTTTTTTTTTTTTTTTTTTTTTTTTTTTTTTTTACTTTCAATTATGGTAAATAATAAGTGCGTGGCAATCAAGCTACTTAAACATTCGTTAATGTACTTGTCATCTGAATACAAAAGTGCAATACATGTATATAAAAATATTTTCACTTAGCCGCACGATGCTGTAGGAAATACTTTGTCCCTACCTATATTCTAGTTCTTTTATGACTGCGACAAACTGGACGCACTGCCTAACTTCAGCTCTTTCAATCCAATATCCAAGACGCTTTCATTTTCTCGATTTCAAATGGTATTTATTAAGTTAGAAATGCTAGACATCAATTGCATGTATATAGCGCTCTTTTATTTTATATTTAAATCATTGCTTTGTTTTTATGAATTGATGTTAACAAATATATACGGAAACTCTTTTCATTTTATAATACGTATAGCTTTAAAACGTAAATAGAAATAGAAATAGTTAAGCAGGAAAGAGGATTAAGATCTATAAGCCATTACAATTATTGTCTCAAATTACTGACAAAAAGCAAATGCTTTTTTGCTAAATATAGCTGAGCATGAAAACTTCTCTGCCTATAAATATGCCAACTATTGTTGGCATTTTCATATTCACTAGCAGAAAAAAAAAATCATGCTCAGCTGCGTTGAGCATGAAAATAGCTTTATAAATTCGAGGCCTGGATTAGATCAGGCAGCACAGATATGAATTATAAAAAGGGAAGTCACTCTTGTCTTAATTGATTTTATCCCCTTCTGAAATAGGATCTTCTGTAAAAGGAAAAAAAAAAAAAAAAAAAAAAAAAAAGAAAAAACATAGGAGCTAGATGTGCAGAAAAGCAATCAGAAAATCAATAATGCTATCTACCCTGAAATAAATGGTAGAAAATCTACCATGTTTATCTAGCCCACTAATTAACCCTTGTCCTGCTGAAGCTGGATATACCCTGCTTTTGCAAACAGTGTAGATCCAGATCAGTTGGCTTCTGAACATTTTTTTTATTTTAACCCTATTCCTGCTGAACCCGGATATGTCCTGTCTTTGCAAACCGTGTAGATCCAGATCAGTTGGCTTCTGAGGAAGCCAACTGATCTGGATCTGCACTGTTAGCCATTAAGTATGTGAATTTATAGCAACAATCCGGATCAAGTAATCTGATTGGCTGAAAATTAAAAGTGGGCATGGCATCTTAATATATTCAGCATGACAAGGGTTATAATAGTTAAATGCACTTGAACTGGTCCACTGAAAAAAATGCTAAACTTGTATACAGCCAAAAGTATGGCCAGCCTTTGGGTGCACGAGTTCTGCTTGAATATAACAAGACGATAGTATGTAGATTTGTCATGGGAATAGCGAAGCGTCTGATCATACTATTTGTACATTTTTTTTTTTTTTTTTTTTTTTTTTTTAATTCATTCGCTTGCATCACATGTCACGTTATAGTTTCTAATGTGGTCCGGCTCATACTACATGTATATAACATGTACTGGTCCAAAAAGCAATGCAATACTTCTGAATTGCAAGAAAAGTTAGATCTCTCTCTTGTTTTATCTGTTGCTATGAAAATCTTCTGTACGTTTTGGTTCACACTTTCTTGCATGTCAATTTTATATTGAGGAATAAACAATTCAAATATACCTTCAATTGCTGACTGATAGGCACCTTAGATCAATTTGACAGTCATGGGGTATTAGTCATCGTTTATTTGTTATTTAGTAATGTTGCATATCTTTGTTAGGTCAGCATAGTATGTTACAATCCCTGTATATTTTGATTCATCTTCATCAGCCATACTGTTTAGTCAAGGTCGTCACTATACCATTACGAAAACGCCTATTAAAATATACTGAGAATTTTACCACCAAAACATGAAAACTTTCAGATAAAAAATTCTGATATTTTTCATATTTCTGCTCAAAACATAGATTGTGGGTATTCGTTAGAACCGCCTCGACGAGGCGGTTCTAACGAGTACCCACAATCTATGATTTTGAGCAGAAATAAGAAAATTAATGTATACCCCTGTAAACCCCAGTTTTACTGTATAAAAGTGGGGTTTAAGGGGGTCAAAACTATATAGGCGTGATTTCGTGATGCGTATGTACGAGCAACATAATGTCCATCCTAGCCCAACGTTTAATGTAAATAACCCAACTGTAGACGCTATTTTAAAGAGATAATTCTTGTTTTATGTTTTTGTAATAGCGAGTATTCATGTAAACACATCTGAGCTGTATTGACTGTGGAAATATGAGAGCGGATGCATAGGCGAAAATGACAATTTATGTTCAAATGAATAGATGCAATTTAAGATCTATATAGCTTTCAACAATGTTAGTCTAATTGCTTATAACTATCCTGTTACTCCATTTATGGAATTATTAGTTGGAGACCAGGACATATAACGGTCTACGTTCTACAGAATACATATGTACGTAAAGGCAATTGTAAAAATTCCCCTACATAAAGGTAACCCGAACGAATTTTCGTTTTTAACTCTGCTTGCAGGGTAATTTTGCATGCTTGTTTGTCGTCTGTAGATTTTTAAATTAATTATTTCAAAACAAAATCTTTTAGGAATACCAGTAGAGTGTCAAACAGTTTGGAACCAGTTCAAGTCCGATGTTGTCGGACTTGATCTGGGTCCAGACTGTTTACAAAGGTTATCAGCAGACGACAAAAGTCGCTACTTGCGGGGAAAAAATTAAGGGGTCTGGATGTCGGGCTTGATCTGGGTCCAAATTCTTTGCAAAGGTTATCAGCAGACGACAAAGGTCGCTACTTGCGGGAAAAAGGGGACTGGATGAACGGAGTATATTTCGGCCATTGTAGACAACTCTTGTGACTTCCTGTTGGCTTTAATTGTACACAAACCCTCTTCTGGAGACGAGTCTTCTCAATAAGAATGATAATTTGCATGATATGTCAAAGTGTCTTTTCTGGGGATAATACGAAAAAAATGCCCCCTAATGTATCGCCTGCTGAATTAGCCGAGAGAGTAGTCAATGTTAAATCAAGGGATACTTTATAAACGATGGGGGAAAGTGACAAAGGTTGAAAGCGATCTAATACACTGTTTCCAAGGTGAAAGAAATTTTTTTTAATAGAACAAATATCTTTACAAATTATATATCGATGTCACCTGACTTGATACAGTTGTATAGGAAGGCATCTTACGTTTTAATGTAACGATTAATATACTGTAATAAGTATATGTTTTTTTTTGCACATTTTCTTTGAATATAAATTTGATTCGTGTTGAAGAATGGTGTATGCTGCTACATATGTAACAATCCGAATTTAAGTCATTTCGAAATCATGCCTATTCAAATATACTGAAAATTTTACCACCAAAAAATGGCAATTTTTCACATAAAAAATTCTGATATTTTTCATATTTCTGCTCAAAACATAGATTGTGGGTACTCGTTAGAACCGCCTCGATGAGGCGGTTCTAACGAGTACCCACAATATATGTTTTGCGCAGAAATAAGAAAAATAATGTATACCCCTGTAAACCCCAGTTTTACTATATAAAAGTGGGGTTTAAGGGGGTCAAAATTATATAGGCATGTTTTCGTGAAGGTCAGTACATGGTCAAAAGTAAGTCATCAAGCTGATAATCTGCATTACAGAAACATGCCTATTCAAATACACTAAAAATTTTACCACCAAAAAATGGCAATTTTTCATATAAAAAATTCTGATATTTTTTATATTTCTGCCCAAAACATAGATTGTGGGTACTCATTAGAACCGCCTCATCGAGGCGGTTCTAACGAGTACCCACAATCTATGTTTTTGAGCAGAAATAAGAAAAATAATGTATACCCCTGTAAACCCCAGTTTTACTATATAAAAGTGGGGTTTATGGGGGTCAAAATTATATAGGCATGTTTTCGTGATGGCATTGACTTGCATGCATTTGTCAGTCTGCAAGAAATTCATTTTTAAGATTTCTCCATGGTAGATTGTAGTGATTTTAATTTTGTTGGGAAACTAAAGGAATTTCTTATCAGTCATAACTTACTTTATTCCTGTGGTTACATCTGGAGTAACGTTGATTTGAAATTTTGTTTCGCCATAGTAAATCAATGACGTCGTCAATGTCGTCAATGAAATATGAATTAATGAAATATATATACTGTTTAGAAGTAAATATATATTATTGTACTTAAATTGTTTATATTAATGATTAAACTATCAATATTTGTCTGTTACATTTGCTCTGTAACCATATATGTTTTTTTTTTTTTTTTCTTTCTTTTTTTCTGGTCAGACAAGTAAAACTCACATACATACCTTTCTTGCATGTCTACAAATAAATACAAGTCTAGACAGAGGGAGATTTATAACTTGACGACTCTTTTTTTTTTGCCAATTACTGTATATGAAAATGTCAGTGTTCTTCATGTTATATACGCCCCTTCATATTTACAGTCAGTATGCCTCACCAGGTTGGTTACGCAATGCAGGTTGTTCTAAACCATTCACCAACCCCGGCACTGTTCATTACGTAAACATACTTCTATAAATACATACCTTTTAGCCATAGCTCTAAACAAGATAATGTTTTCAACAAAATAATATAGTTTTTCCTTCTTTTCTTCACAAAACATTTGTTATGGATTCTCATTAGAAGTAATTGCGCTTTATATTGGGACATTTTTATTCCTCGCCATATTCATATTAAGTTTAGAAGCTCATTTGACTAGCTGGTGAGGTGTCTAAAGCATACCATTACGAAAACACGCCTATTCAAATATATAGAAAATTTCAACTCCAAAAACTGAAAATTTTCAGATAAAAAAACTCTGATATTTTTCATATTTCTGCTCAAAACATAGATTGTTAGAACCGCCTCGCCGAGGCGGTTCTAACGAGTACCCACAATCTATGTTTTTGAGCAGAAATAAGAAAAATAATGTATACCCCTATAAACCCCAGTTTTACTATATAAAAGTGGGGTTTAAGGGGGTCAAAGTTATATAGGCATGTTTTCGTGATGTGAAGGAATAAATATCAAACAGTTCAAACCCTTATAAGAGAGTTCAGGAACAGTCTGAGCTAGAAATAGACTGTCTGGCCAAGACCAACTGTCTGAATAGTTATTGTCAGTATGCTAGTACATCTAGTGAATAGTTTTTGATGAGATACATACCGTTATAATCCAAAGTTTTGGAATAGACAGGTCTGAGCAAACAGAGCAGATCCAGATCAGACGCAGCAGAACGCGGCTTCTGGTCTGGGTCTGCATTGTTTGCCTCTTATCCAACAATTTGTAGCCACGTCAACAGGTGGTGAAATGGACATTCGAAATTTAGGACAAGCATGATAAGGAGGTATGATATCCCAACATATGTTTTGAATATTTGTTAGAATCGCCTCATTGAGGCGATTCTAATATATCAAACACATGTTTCTTTTAAGTACTAAATACAATATTCTTGCCTAATTTGTGACTAAATGACTTAAGTGAAGGTCTCGTGACAGTCAACTTGTCATTATAACAAATATTGTCGTTGTATCGAGTGTCGGTATAAAGAGGGTTAGAGTAAAAGCGTTAGTAATATACAGAAACCTCTCTTAAACAGTTCATTATAGTACGATTACAGCTAGATACACCGAAAAGATTCATTACGAAAACAAGCCTATTCAAATATACTGAAAATTTTACCACCAAAAAATGAAATTTTTCAGATAAAAATTTCTGATATTTTCATGTTTCTGCTCATAACATAGATTGTGGGTACTCGTAAGAATCGCCTCGACGGGGCGGTTCTAACGAGTACCCACAATCTATGTTTTGAGCAGAAATAAGAAAAATAATGTTTACCCCTGTACACCCGTTTTACTATATCAAAGTGGGGTTTAAGGGGGTCAAATTATATAGGCATGGTTTCCTGATGGTACTTTAATCTTTATCCAGCTAGCATTCTACGTAAATCTACATCGGGCCGTCATCGGCCCGTCAGCTACCCTGACGGGCCGATGACGGCCCGATATAGATTTAAATAGAATGCTGACTGGGTATTTAGTTGTTCGGTAACAATTACGGTGTTTGGAATGAGTCCCAGCAATAGTGCTATAAAGCGGTTGTTTGTTGTTTTGTTTCTCAGGTTTCTAATTCTCATTGGTTATTAGAACTCCATAGTGTCAAACATACTCGTATATCACGTGCCTTTGTCGTATCTATATGTACATGTGCTTGTAAAAGTGATAGGTAGTGTTTGTATTTGAAATAAAATAAAATAAACCTATAAACAATAACATACTTTTTTTGTTCTTTTATATTCTTAAGTGAATTTTGCTTCTTAGGGGAAATGATTGGGTTACAGAGCCCCCTTTTTTAGCCGAGCAATTATTCTTTCGTACAACATTTGAACCGAGGGTGATATAGGAGGTGGGGGATATTTCTTGCATCAGAATAACGAGAACACAACACTGATAGGAAATAACGGTTTATTTAATACATTCTGTGTGCGTGTCTGGTATATTTGACCTGAATCCCTTTTCTCATTTCCGGTTAAAATGCAAAATTGAATGCTTTTTATCAAATCCTGTACCATATAACATTATGCGATGTATATATGTGAACTTAAATGAATAAAATATTGTTTAAACCAAAATTGAATGCGTTTCACAAAAAGTTGCCATCACGAAAACATATCTATATAATTTTGATCCTCTTAAACCCCACTTTTATATAGTAAAACTGGGGTTTACAGGGGTATACATTATTTTTCTTATTTCTGCTCAAAAACATAAATTGTGGATACTCGTTAGAACCGCCTCGGTAGAACCGCCTCACCGAGGCGGTTCTAACGAGTACCCACAATCTATGTTTTGAGCAGAAATATGAAAACATATCAGAATTTTTATCGGAAAATTTCCAGTTTTTTTTTTTGTGGGTAGGGGGGGGGGAGGGGGTGTGAAATTTTCAATATATTTGAATAGGCGTGTTTTCGTAATGCATAAAAACATGTATCCCTCCTAAACCCAAGTTCCCATTCACATAAATGACGTAAGTATGTCAGGGAAATAATGCCACCAAAGGGCATCTTGGGTCTCGGAGGTAACATATTTTCATAACAACTTGTATTAAACACATTTAATTTTGTATTTCAATCGGAAATTAGAAATAAAACTCGGGACAGATATATCACACAAGTGCACTGACTATTCATTTAACCATAATTTCCAGTCAGTGTTGTATTCTCGTCATTCTGATGAAGGAAATATTTCCCAAAGAGAAAGGTAGCTAAATGTTATTCTCATCGTTTTGAACAAGGTATCAATTTAGGAGTTTTGGTGGTAGGGTAAACAGGACTGAATTATCTCCCCATTATGATAAGCCAGAAGCATAAATTGTACTTTCTTTCTGCCGGGCTACCGGAGTACGTAATAAAAATCGAATAATATAATTTCTGAAAACTGGTCTTCAACACCTGAGCCAATTAGGGAAAATCCTCGCCTTACTGCAATATCTTGTTTGTCCTGCTAACAAATCTCACATTATTAACAATTGCAAATTCTTTCTTGCTAAACACAGCTGAGCATGAAAATTGCTCTGTTAATAAACATGAAATTGTCAATAATTGTTGCCGTTTCATATATTCAACAGAAAAAAATTTCATGCTCAGTTGAGTACGAACATAAAAGTTCTTAACCCCGGGGCCAGTGACTCATTGTGAAACAAAACATCACATCTTCTTTATCGAAAGGCTGGTGAAGAACTGTCTTTGTAAACTTCCGGCCAGCAACTTTAATACCTGAGCTATATATGAACCGGCTAATCGGAAATGTGTCTTCGAGCATGCGCAAAATGCACAGATTCAGATTCACCCCGCGCATGTGTAAAATCTCAGCCGGGCATTTTCTCTCTATTGGCCGATTTGTATAGTGTCCAATGATTCTATTAGCGGACAACAAAGACCCTGATCGGACTGCGCGGATGCACAGGCTGATCTGGGACTTCGCTGTCTGCATAGGCGATCCATATTAAGGGGATACACTTGCTAGATTTTACGACTTTTGTTTACAAGGGAGACAATTTTTGTTATTTCCATTTTGCCCTCCTGTACACAAAGTCCTTTCTGAAAAGAAGTCTACTCTAAAATGGAGCAAATTCTTTAAGTTTTTAAAAGACCCCTTTTCAGAAGGGAGCAAAAACAAATGTGATAGAGTTGCCGCCATTGAATGTGTATCTATTCCTTTAAATCTTAAAGGTATTTAGACTTTGATTCTATTCCCTCATAGATCCTTTAACCAGACATCTGTGAATATGGGCCTATGAAAAATTGCAATGTCTTCCCAGATAACGAAATGCAATGTATACCAAATACTATCTAGTCTTTCTAACAGGAATCTTCTCTATTCATCCTAGTTCCTTAGTGGAAACAAACAATATATCTTTATATTTTTCCAAATCCATGTGAAAGATGTTCTAACATTATACATTTGCGTAGACAATATTTTGTTCACACATTTTGGAAGTTTTATTTGCATATAACCATGTCTAAATCAGATACTTTAAAGCAACGTTAGCTGAACTTATTGGAGATGCTTATGATAAAAGCAGAGGGAACGAATTAATTGAATCACAATAACTTGAGGAAGTTACCTGATGACTGTCTCCCACTGTGTCTATCAACTGTGAACGATTTCTCATGAACATGAAATATGCTTCAAAGTTTAACAAAAGATTTATTTAAATATTTTAAACAACCCAAGCCTTCAGGTAAATGACATTACAAAACTATGAGCCTGATATCAAAAATAGTACCTTCGGACATGTGACATGTGCGTTCAGCGAAAATTCAAATCAGCCTGCGCAGCCGCGCAGTCTGATCAGAATCTTCCCTGGGCACCAAGGATGCAAAAAAAGGTAAACAGTAAGAGAAAATTCCAGGGAGTGCCACAATCACAAGCCGCAGCCTTTCCCAGACACCAAGAGGAAGAGGAAACAGACAAAACCAAACAAGCGCAAATCGAAGAAACGTACGAAAAGCACTAAGATTAGCTCTCTCTTCCCCAAGCGAGGTAATCGCAATGCTAAAAAGACTGGAAAACACAAGAACAAAATAACACAAGGCAAGGCTTAAAGCAAATCGCCTCGTAGAGTAAACCACAAAGCAACAAAGAGTAAGACTAACACCGAGACCACCGCCTTAGAACGGTCAGTTGAATAAACCACCGGCAGAGTTACTTTATGCGGCCGAGGAAGACTCTGATCATAACGCGGGGATTCACAGGCTGACTTGAGTCTTCATTGGACACACATGATAGAAGATCCATTTTCTAACGTTGTGGCTCACCATCAATTTCTTAATAATATTGTTACACTTAAAGTTGTAGATAATGCCAACAGTGAATGATGCCTTGTATCAATCTTTCGACATAATTCCTTGAGCTGCGATATCAATTTATCATACTTAATTTACCATACTAACACTAAATATTTGGGCACCTTAACTCTTATGGGCGTCCTGAAAATGCCAAACAAACCTAATTTATGTATACTGAAGTGTCGTAAAACCTGATCGACTGCTAGCAATGGTGCCACATCTGATATGTGTCTCAATATAAGAATCAAACATGGTTATTCATGCATTAACATTCGCCTGGTCCCGTGGGAGTTGTTGAAAACCGAGGCCGAAGGCCGCGGTTTTCAACACCTCCCAAGGGACCTGGCGAATGTTAATGCATTGAAAAACCATGTTCGATCGCTATTATTGCATAAAAACTGAAAAAAAAAAAATGTTACATTTCGCGTTATTTCTTGCACTATTTTGTTTCGCCTTTTCACTGATGTCTCACGCATGCAATTTTCACGGACTATGCTCGTTCTAGGGCCAGGCACTACATATCTCGTGACGGCAGCTATTCTGTCGCCCCGGTGCGAGCATATTGAAAGTTGCGTAGCCGTGCATTAACAGCGCGTGATTTGTCTTGTTAATACACGGCTTTTCGCCGGTTAATGCACGGCTGTTAATAACGTGCGACACTGCTTTATATGCATCACAGAGGCGAATTACATAATTATACATGGTTAAAGAGCTAATCGAACAATTCAATAAACACAATTTATTCTTGTCTCTGAAAACTTTTTTTTTTTTTTTTTCTTGTTTTTTTTTTTTTTTTTTTTTTTTTTTTGCCATTTCATGGAAATTGTCTCCAAAAATGCGAAAATTAGCATCAATTTTTGTCGTCGGCTACATAAGCCGAGAGACTGGTAAAGATTAATACAAATACCTGTAATTTACATAATCCACATTATCACGATCATTTTGTTATGAAGCCAATGCCGTCACCAGATGTATTTCAAAAGTATTCAAGAAAGGATAAGAACAGTGGTTAATTTACAATGAATTTAGGAATATATTTCACCCGGTCTCATATTCAATAGCGAGTACCCACAATCTATGTTTTTATGCAGAAATAAGAGAATAATGTATACCCTGTAAACCCAAGTTTTACAAAATAAAAGTGGGGTTTAAGGGGGTCAAATTATATAGGCATGTTTTCGTGAAGAGACATGCTGCAGCGTATGAATCACCCCAGGGCCTGGCTATATGTGCACCATTGTGACAGATAGTATCAAGGAGAGTGGTATCAATGTGCAGACATACTGCAGCGAATATATCACTTCAGGTCTTGGCTACATGTACACCAGTGTGACAGATATTATCCTCAGGAGAAGTGGTCTAAACGTGCAGACATGATGCAGCGTATATGTCACCACAGGGCTATATATGACCAATTGTGACAGAAAGTATCGCCAAGGAAAGTGGTCTCAATGTGCAGACATTTTTGCTGCAGCGTTAGTGTCAACCAAGCGCCGGGCTATATGTACACCAGTGTGACAGATGTTATCCTCAAGAGAAGTTGTCTAAATCTGCAGACATGGTGCTTCCTTCCCAGCTAGCATTCTTTATAAATCTACAGCGGACCGCTATCGGCCCGTCAAGGTAGCTGACACCTTATACTATAGTGGCACCTTATACTACTACTAGATCCCTTTTGAAAGGAGTTTAGTTTATATATACACATTACGAAAACATGCCTATTCAAATATGCTGAAAATGTTACCACAAAAAAAAAAAAAAAATGAAAGTTTTCAGATAAAAAAAAAATCTGATATTTTTCATATTTCTGCTTAGTAAAAGGTAAGAGAAAAGTCCAGGGAGTGCCACAATCACAAACCGCAGCCTTTCCGAGACACCAAGAGGAAGAGAAAACAGACAAAACCAAACCAAACAAGCGCAAATCGAACAAACGTACGAAAAGCACTAAGCGAGGTAATCGCAATGCTAAAAAGACTGAAAAACACAAGAACAAAATAACACAAGGTAAGACATAAAACAAATCGCCTCGTAGAATAAACCACAAAGCTACAAAGAGTAAGAATAACACCGGGACCACCGCCTTAGAACGGTCAGTAGAATAAACCACCGGAGGTTTAAACATAGACTGTGGGTTCTTGTTAGAACCACCTCGGCGATGCAGTTTTAACGCGTACCAACAATCTATGTTTTTGAGCAGAAATAAGAAAAATAATGTATACTCCTGTAAACCCCAGTTTTACTATATAATAGAGGGATTTAAGGGGGTCAAAATTATATAGGCATGTTTTCGTGATGAGTCTCCCTTTGTAGAAATAGTGAAAAATCTACCATATGTATGAAATCCCTTGAAGTATCAAAAGTCTTTTGCTTTACCTACGTGTAGACGTATACTTACAATACCTTAACGTAAACATACGCAGTATCATTCTGATCAAGGTCTGATTAAACTTCATGTACTCAGTAGTCAGGAAATATTCAGGAAAAAAGCAAAGCTATCTGATCCTTAGTGAGTCAAGATGACCCATTCTGTACAACCTAGAAATTTATATTTACTAGACTCTAGTTATACAGTCGACTCTCGTTATCTCGAATTCCAAGGGACTTTCTGAAATACTTCGAGATATCCGTACTTCGACATATCAGATTTGCTGAATAGAGGAAAAACTAATTCGATTAACCACATTGAACAAATATATGTATAATTGAGGTTAGAGATATATTAAAAATATTGTGGAAAAGAGGAGAATTTCTCCTCTTTTCCACAATATTTTTTACATGTTGTTGGATTTACATGTTTAGGCAGGGACCAGATTTTCACTTCGAGATAAGCGGTTATTCGAGATAAGCGAGTTCGAGATAGCGAGAGTCAACTGTAAACTTCACAATTGCAATCTGGTTTCACTCTTAAAGATACGAGTAGTTACAAAGCGCTTAGTATAAAGTAGAAGCTATATACCGTATTCGACCTAATTACCGCACATACCCCTATAAGCGCACAGTCAAGCAGTTCCGTAGTCTTCAGATTACTGCCAGTGTACTTTTTGTCTACTTTTTTGTAAAGGCATATGTTGTGGGTACTAATTTGAATTGCATCGACTTGTCGGTGCAATTCAAATGAGTACCCACAACATATGCCTTTTTTTAGACAATCAGACAAAAATTCGCATAATCATCAAATACGTCATTTTCTGATTTTTTTAAATGTACCCTTAATAGTATATTTTACAACAACTGAGTGTTCCCAGTAATTTTGAAAAACCTAAGCGCACAGTGCGGTAATTAGGTCGAATACGGTATGTCTTTAATTGTATCTGTTTATCTGAATATAAATTGTTATTTTCGCATATGCATCCGCACTCATATTTTCATAGTCAATGCAGTCCCGTTTAGTTCATACAAAATAATTAGCATTACGTTGATCTAAAACAAGACTTATCTCTTAACTATAACTATAATTAGAACAAGTCGATGGCGCGCCATCGCATGTCCATGCACAATCGCTATCGCATATCAGCGCGCACATCAAAATTCCAAATGCGTTCCTCCAGTCCTCATCCATAGGGCTATTGTGACAGTTTCAAGGTTCTAGCTGAAACAAAAACCTAGTAAGTTGTGTGACAATCAAAAAAGAGGACCCAGTCCTACTTTTTGACCTCCGGTGACCCCCAAACATGCCCCGGGGCAAAGCTTTTGCACCACTGTATTCTACACTTCATTACCTTTGATTTGATATGCAACATGACTATGATTGTACAAAATGGAACTTGGTCCATTCGGGGCCACCACCCCACTCCCCCCACCGGCCCTGACCCCAGGGGAAACATCAAACTTCCGAATGAGTTTCTCCAGTTCTCATCCATAGGGCTTTTGCATGTGAAAGTTCCGGATG
The DNA here is from genome assembly GCA_964016985.1 of Anodontia alba. Classification (NCBI taxonomy): domain Eukaryota; kingdom Metazoa; phylum Mollusca; class Bivalvia; order Lucinida; family Lucinidae; genus Anodontia; species Anodontia alba. Next base: position 25,523,193 of record OZ024835.1, read on the forward strand.
CGACAAATGGTCTAGGAACAATGGTGTGGCATTACAGATGGACTTACGGACGGACGTGGGGTATCACAATACCCCTGCGCTTTTCGAAGTTAACGACAATATGGACTTCTGTAGTATTTTTCGGCGAGTGGTATTTTATCTTACGATTTTAATTATTTCTCAACTTGTTTTGTCTCCCTTCTGAAAAGGGGTCTACTAAAACAGAAAACAATTTGAAACTTGTTTCCTTTTACAGAAAACATCTTTTCAGAAGGGGAATGATGTGCGGGAAAATTAAACTAGAAGTTATCAAAACTGTCTTTCTTATAGACAGTGACAACCTTTAAAACGCTAAGCAAAATTTGTAGCAGACGCCATCCTAAAATGATTTTTTAATATTATTATTATTTTTCAGAGAAAACAAGTCTTGACAATTCATGTGAATCGTCTGCCAAGTAGACGGTTCATGTGAAATATCGAGACATGTTTTCAATGAAAAATAAAAAAAAATAAAAATAAAATTCGTCTGCTGCAGTTGTGATTGGTGCTTTAAGGGTTATGTACCAAACGTATCCAGACCCTTTAAATATTGTATTAGGGTGGGAATAACATTTTGTTCTTTGTACCAAATGCTGATAGTAGTAAGCCAATATGGTTGATGTTGTTGAAACACAGTTGACAGGGAATATAACGTACTGTAATACAACCCCGGGCACAGGATTTCCTACAATACTCTGACCAAAGCATGCACTAATCAAAGTCTTCGTTGACCACTTGAAGATACAGAATCCAGTCTCCTGAAAAACAACATTGATACTTTTGTTGGTTAAGTATGTGTCGAGCTATGCTTACAGAACCGTGAACGTATCCATACGTATTCTATGCAATCTAGAACAGTATATGGACCATGCCAAGCAAAACTGTGACTTCCGGCATGCGCACAAAGAACAGATTCACATTCATCCCGCGCATGCGCAGATTCATCCGGGCATTTGCGCTCCATTGATTACCTTTTATAATGTCCAATGATTCGTTGAGGGGACAGTGAAGACCCTGATCAGACTGCGCGGAAGCGCAGGCTGATCTGGGCCTTCACTGTCCGACTATGCCCGAAGCCATGTTTTCGCAAGGCGCCGCTCATGTGTCCTGGTCTCGAACTATAAACTTCATAAATGCAATTTTTTTTACTGGCGTTGGTAATCAAACAAGCACTGGCGTAATTGGAAGCTATATATATCTCAAATTGCATCCATTCTTTGACTATAATGCATCTGCATTCATGTTTTCCGTCAATACAGCTCCATTACGATAACGCAAAATAATGTTTTTTATATTACTCGAAAACAAGAATTATCTCTTTACTACAGCGTCAAGCGGCTGGGATATTAATTTAAGATATAGGACAACATGTTTGTCAGTACCATCACAAGCAAGCCAATATCGCTGATTTTGCTGAAACAGTAAAATAATGCAGTTACAGTAAGCGAGCCGGAGAAACAGTAACGTGTCATTTGCTGACAATCTGATCGAAGTCTTTGCTGTTCTCATGAAAACGTCCATACTACGAACTGAGGAATATTTGAATAGATGACGACTGCCCTTCCGGAGGCTGATTACACGTTTCACTGTTCTTACCCGGGAGAATCACACACACACACGCACGCACGCACACACACAGACACACACAAGATCTACCCTATATTATCATAATCGCATCCGCGCTGCCTGATCAAGTCCTGGGTCTGCGAAATTCATTAGCAGAAGTGCCTACGAGAGGATGAGTTTGACCAACGTGAAACTTAAAAGTCCTTTGTGCGTATTTGCGTTCTGACAGCGTCATTCGCTGTGCTGTTTTTTTTTTTTTTTTTTTTTTTTTTTTTTTTTTTTTGTTTGTTTGTTTTTTTTTTTTTGTTTTTTGTTGTTTTTTTTTGTTTTTCTTTTTTTTCTTTACGATATTTTGTTTAGATAAAAATAAAGACTAGGAAACAGGGCCCAGTTGTTCAAAGCGTCGTTAGCTTAACGAGCTCGTTAAGGGTCATTTCGTTAACTGCTTTAGTGGATACAATACACAATATTCTGATATTTTTTGCTGAAAAAATGTGAGTAGCAAAGCTACTCACATTTTTTCAGCAAAAAATTTCAGCATATTTGCGTGTCACTCGATGTAAATTTTAACGAATCGTTAACTAACGACATCGTTAGCTTTGAACAACTGGGCCCAGGAGTTCAAAAATATAAAAAGTGTAATATAAAAATCTTAAAGATTGCCTATGGAAACAAAAAAAGAACACAAACACATTACAGATAGAAAATTGGAGTCTCGGTTTTATTTAGACTTTTCATAAGCAGTAATAAAATTTGCAACACTGCTTACGCCCGCTAGCGTATACATGAGCAGAGCTTCTTTTTCAAAGATACAACAATGGGCCCAATGATCTCAAAGGAAATAAAGATATAACCTGCACTATGGTGAAGTATGGGGCGACGTCCTACGGACGCCACACGGCACTAACACCAGCTGCATTGAGGTAAAATGAAAATCTAGAATGTTGCATTTGGAAACAAAGAACACATTATAGACAGAATACGGGAGTCTCGGTTTTACTGAGACTATTCATAAGCAGTAATAAAGTTTGCAACACTGCTAGACTTCGCATCAAATGGAAAAATGTAGGAAAATTTTGTTCATTGTTTCCAAGGACTGCCTTCATAGATTTTACCATATTGCAGATTATATTTCGTTTCCTTTGGGATCAATGGGCCCGTTATGGTACATTTGAAGATGGAGTTCTGCTCATGTATACGCTAGAGGGCGTAAGCAGTGTTTCAAACTTCATTACTGCTTATGAAGGTTCTCAATAAAACCGAGACTCCCATTTTCTGATCTGTAGTGTGTTCTATGTTTCCAAAGGCAATTTTTTTGACGTTTATTTATCTACAAAAACAAATGAAGCATGAAACTCATCTTAGTATCAAAGTATTGAAAACAATAATTTAAATGGTTATATAGTTTTATTGTCTGTCTTACTTAATTATTTCTGCTTTTATTTAAGTTTCAAAGCTATACGTATTCTAGAAGGACATAATTTTCCTTTATTTTTATAGCACCGATTTCTAAAAACAGCGCAGTGGTTTTAATGTAAAAATAGAAATAGTCTGTGATGTGCAGCAATTCTAGTTTAGCCCATTGAAGATTGGAGACCCCTAAATGGGTAACTCGCAAACAATGCAGACCCAGATCAGACGCCGCAGAACGCGGCGTTTGACCAGGGTCTGTCCTGTTTGCAAATAGGTCAACGATGTTTCTTCAGGAATATCTATATGTTATAGCCTGACATACCTAAAATCGGAAATGGACTCTCACAATATACAGTCTGGGTGAGTTTATTCAGTCTTTAATGTGTTAGCTAAAACCATCTGATGCCGGCAAAAATGAACAAAAGGCAGATATTGGATTAAAAGAGCTCCGGTACTGCAGTTTGTCAAGATTTTCGCAGTTATAGAATAACTATAGTAGACAAGAACCGGGGCACAGCATTCGCTACAAGATTGCATGTGTGCCAAGCGAAGACTCTGACCCAACACAGGCTGATCAGAGTACTCGCTATCTGCCTGAAGTCTCTTGAAATCCATGGCTACTCACAGTATGCCCTGCGAAGACTCTGATCAGTGATCAGATTGCGCATCACGAAAACATGTCTATGTAATTTTGACCCCTAAAACACTACTTTTATACAGAAAAAAATGAGGTGTGCAGGGGTATACATTATTTTTCTTATTACTGCTATAAACCATAGATTGTGGGTACCCGTTGGAACCGCCTCGATGAGGCGGTTCTAACGAGTACCCTCAATCTCTGTTTCGAGCAAAAATAACAAAACGATCACATATTTTCATCTGAAAATTTTTTTTTTTTTTTTTTCAGCCATAAAGAGTGCCATTATATTGAATGGGCGTTTTTTCGTAATGGCAAATCTGTGTCTTTGCTGGCCGCAAATGCGATTTGTCAGAAACGCTTTACTCCTGCTCATAATTATTTCGAGAAGCAACAAGTTAACATTTTGAAGAGGGTCGTCTCCGCTCGAAAATGGCACAGTTGAGCCTAGTATTTTATAGAAATATCGCAGCTCTTTGTGTGGGTGGTATTAAGTTTTTCAGTTGTTTTTGTAAACACTTTTTGTAAATGTTGTGGCTAGAACATATGTAAAGCTAAGGTTGATGTTTCTAGGAGACTGCTAAATGTTTTCCACAAGTCGAGAAAGGGGTTTACTCTGTCATGTCTGCATATTTAGACCACTTACTTAGAGGATAATATCTGTCATACTGGTGCATATATAGCCAAGCCCTTGATGTCTGCACATTTCGAACACTTACTTTGAGGATAATATCTGTCATACTGGTGAACGTACAGCCGAGACCTGAGGTGATATATACGCTGCATCATGTCTGCATATTTCGACCACTTACCTTGAGGATAATATCTGTTTTACTGGTGCACTTGAGTGATAAATACACTGCATCATGTCTGCACATTTCGACCACTTACTTTGAGGATAATATCTGTTTTACTGGTGCCCTTGAGTGATAAATACACTGCAGCATGTCTTCACATTTCGACCACTTACCTTGTGGATAATATCTGTCATACTGTTGCATATATAGCCGAGCCCTAGTGTTATATAAACGTTGCATCATGTCTGCACAGTCTGACAGCAGTGGAGATATGTAGCCATGGGCTACATGTATATACTTCTATTACAATCAAATACAATCAGGCTTTAACCCATTTGTGCCCAGTGTCCCATAAATAGGACATTGGCAAACAGTGTAGACCCAGATCAGACGCCGCAGAACGCGGCGTCTGATCAGGGTTTTCACTGTTTGCATGAAATACACGCATTCCTATAAAACATTGCAATAATAAAAACTGACCAGATACCCTTAAACTGGAAATGGACTGGTTCAAACAGTTCCGGTAGAAGAGTCCACCCGGCATAAATGGGGTTAAGATGACTGGATACACTGGTAGATGTTTTCGTCATTTCTGACAAGGGAGACAACATGCCAGACTTCCTGTTTGCTTTACTGCACACAAAATCCCTCCTGATAATGGGTCGAATCAATCAGAAAGACGATTCACATGCAATGTCTTGTTGTCTAAAAAAATAATAGAAATATTTCAAAGTGTCATCTATAGTATCAAATCGATAATGTTTTGGCTAAGTTTTGCACATAAGTCCATTATATTACCTACAGATATGTCTAAAAGTTGCTGAGTGAATAGCATACAGTCAGTGTTGACCCTCTGACTCTGCAGGCATGCCCGTCCAATATTTTGGGTTAAATTCGGTCAGCGTGGAACAGCGAAAACGAGATCGGTGAAACCTCAATGACTCGAACACTGATGGCTCGTTTACCAAGGCTAATTCAACTCGTTTTTTGAGTCCCTACGAAATTCTTTCGATATGTTTAGAAAACAAATATTTAGGATAATTTTCTTATTTTATCATGAAATTGTATGTTGGATGTACTCAACAGAATCGCCTCATCGAGGCGATTCTAATGAGAACACTCAACATACAATTATTGTGTAGAAGATCAAAAAGAATTCCCTAAATTATCACATTTGCTTCCTGACCTGGCGTTATAATTAACCCTCAGTGGCTCGAACTACCCATATCTCGAACAAATTTCCATGGTCCCAGAGTTGTTTGAGCCATTGAAGTTCGACTGTAGATAGTCATAGAAATGCACATGGTGGGGACTCACATTGTTGGAAGAACCGGTTTCGCCTCCACAACTTACAATTTTCTCGATAGAGGCTCGTATTTATAATCAGAAGAGCAGCCTTCGAGGGTACAGCCTACAATATCCATATTGAATATGAGACCGGCGTACGAGTAATTATATTCCTAAGTGCATTGTAAACTTTTCACTGCTTTAATCCTTTCTTGATTACCTCTTTGACGGCACTGGCTTCATAGCGAAATGACCGTGATAATGGCGATTATGTAAATTACAGGTATTTTATAAATCTTTACCAGTCTCTGGGCTATTGTAATTTTCGTATTCTTTCAGAAAACAGGGTTTGACATTGGAGACAATTTCAATGAAATGGCAAAACCTGTTTTCAGGGACAAATAAGAAAAATGTTTCAATATGTCATATGTCATCTGCTGAATGTTTTACCCAGAGTGCTAAGCGACGAGTCAGAAATTTGAATGCAAATTACCGGGGTAGCTTCGAAAAATAAAGTGAAACAATTACTGTAGTCATGATAGGCTCCAGTGAAAAGATTTTGGGCTATATAATTTTAGGATACAATGGCGGTGTTTAAAGCAAGGGAAACAGAATTATGTTATTCTCTTGCACATTTTCTTTGAATATAAATTTGATTCGTGTTGAAAGATGACGCCTAAAAAATGTACTCGGCCAAAAGAAAGTCATTAAACTGAAAATCTCAGGAGACACATATTCATTTGTCCATGTGGAAGAAATTCATTAATAAGACTTCTACATGTTAGATTATATTGACTTGGATAGTATAAAATGCTAAAAGTTGTTTCCTCATTATGCACAATACGATTGGCGCATATTAATCTTATGGTTACCTCTTGAGTTGTAACCTTTTTAAAATGGCTACACTTTTTTTTTTTTTTTTTTTTTTTTTTTTTTTTTTGGACATAATTTGCATGACGTTGTCATTAGCGTTAATGAAATAAAGAAATTTATAATAAGTGAGTATTGTTTAAATGATTATGTGTTTGTTAAATAATATAGGTTACTGAAAACAAAATATGTTTATTTGACTGTTCTGTTAGCTCTCTAACCTTACAAATAAACTGTCATTTGTTTCTGCGATCTGCCAAACAGAGCTCTCATAATGTATTTTGTTTTTTGTTGCACTCTTACAAAAATACAAGTCTATGGAGATTTTAACTTGAGGACTCATTTTTGGGACATTGCTGTATACGAAAAATGTCAGTGTTTTCTCTCTCTCTCTCTCTCTCTCTCTCTCTATATATATATATATATATATATATATATATATATATATATATATATATATATATATATATATATATCCTGTCATTTTACGGAGGTTGCTTTGGCAATGCCGATTGTTCTCAACCATTCGTCGACCTCAGAATTTTGCATTACGTGAGCAGACTTCCATAAAATGAGCCAGCGCATGACAAAATCAACAATAAGACTTGTGCGACCAGTCAATACTCAGATCAGCCTGCGCATCCGCGCAGTCTAGTCAGAGTTTTTGCTGAACGCATGTGCCTTCTACAGCCTATCAAATGAGGGATGAACGCGAACCCCTGCCGTACTGTGTGGGTGTACAGGATGATCTAAATTTTTTCTGGTCACATAGATCACGAAAAAATACCTATATAATTTGAACCCCCTTAAACCCCACTTTTATATAGTAAAACTGGGGTTTATTGGGGTAAACATTATTTTTTCTTATTTTGCTTAAATAAATCATAGATTGTGGGTACTCGTTAGAACCGCTTCTCCTAGATGGTTATAACGAGTACCCACAATGTATGTTTTGAGCTGGAATATGAAAAATATCAGAATTATTTTATCTGAAATGTTTGCTTTTTTTGGTGGTGAAATTTTCAATATATTTGAATAGGCGTGTTTTCGTAATATGTCTTATTATAGGTTTTGTCGTGCGCTGGCTCAAATGTATACTGATCAGCCATAACTCTAGATAAGGTAGTGTTTTCAAACTAAATATGTTTTTTTTTTTTTTTCTTCATTTCTCCACAAAACATGGTATAGTACGCATTAAAGTAGTACTTGGCTCTTCGGCAGAACTGGCTGTCAACAATAGGATGAAGGACATAAAAATTGGAAAAATTACAATATCAAAATCAAATACTTCCCGTTTGTCAGAAATTGTAGAAAAGAGATTATGTCATTAGATATTGATAAAGTTAAATGCAGAAACGGCACTTCGGTTATATAAGGATTTGTTTTATTTAACTGTTTTTTTTTTTTTTTGTTTGTTTGTTTTTTTTTTTTTTTTGTTTTTTTTTTTGAAAAAATATATCAACCATTTGTTCAGAATATCCATTATCGATATTTAGTGAACAAAATGTAAGAGAAAAGTCCAGGGAGTGCCACAATCTCAAATCGCAGCCCCTCCCAGACACCAAGAGGAAGAGGAAACATCATATTTCAATAATATGTTCCTGATTTTCGTGAGAAGGGGACACCATTAAGTCTCTTTCGTAACAAACCAGACATAGGCTTGCATTAAGGCGGGGCACACCTCTCATACATAGGTATGCCGACAATGTGTTGATATAATTTAGTACCACGCCGAATAAAGATATTATCAAGAAGATATAAAAGCGCCTCACGAAGGTTCTGACAAGACCCTCATAAGTGAAAAGGCATGTTTATCATTATAAGCAAGGCAAGGATAATTTTCCGTTAAGAAGGTTCTTTTATTAGATCAAGAAATAACTAGATTTAGGTTTATTTAAAGCCATATCGGATGTTTCAACAGACCAAAAATATTCTTATTAGAACTTTTATATACTGTCTCACAGTATTTAACCACATGCGTTTATATAGCAGTATGACAAGAAATCCATACTTTTGATAGTTCAGTCGTAGTGCATGAACTCCAGACTTTGCGATAAAGCATGCTTTATATGGCCTTGTATGGAGCTTCTGTAACCAATGCAGCATAAAAAGCTTGTCCTGGTTCTTTTTAATACTACTCGCAAACTTGACAGACTGATTACTACAACTGTAAATTATAGACTTCTCGTCTTTGGAAGCTTGTATATGTTTTAGTACTACCAAGTACCTTTTCAAAGGACTGATATAGTGCAAACCTCACACAATAACAGTATTTGCAACCTTGTCAGCTGGAACCAAACACACTTCTTACAGAAGCTTTAGATACCTTGCTTCAGATTTCGAAAAGAAAAAATAGCTTTACCCAGTAAAAGGTTTGTATTATTAGAGTAATCTGAAATACGCAGATTTTTTTTTTTTTTTTTTTGAATATACTAGATTCCACTCATTTGAAGCTTTAGACATAGCATCAGCATACTCTCCTTTGCATCAAAGTGTGCAGAATTCCAGTATAGCTTCAGTCTGCTATTTGTAAGCTTAAAAACGTCTTTAACAACGCCTATCACAACCCTACTTTTCCGATCACGTACTTTGCCAAGTTCATAGTGTTTTGCTAAACACGAGTATGTTCTTTAAGAACAATTCAAATAATTATTTATCGATATAAAGACATTAGTGTTATGGAACGGTGTGTATGTGTCGTGATTAACATAGTAAAAACCCAGCAACTCTTCTACCGTCTTTAATTGCACGACGATGTGAAGCACCGACGATACAATTATGAGTCAGTCCTAAACCTTTCCTAGACAGTTTATACCTGAACGTACTCGTCTGTGGTCGTGCTCACTGTGAGTCTACTTTTTTATTTGCCCTGACTTTCGAATCGGGTTGCCATATGTATTATAATTACCGCCTTCAACCGGTGCCAAATATAATTCCATAATTTTAGAAACTTTATTAGAGTCATTGACAAAGTCTAAATGGCTGAATATAGCCAGTCTGGTCCGAACATCTTTCGATATTGTGTGTGTTAATTGCTCTCAAATGTCCAAAAGTCTCGCCGAGATCAATGTAATGTAGTTTATACTTGAGCCCATTTTGGAATTTCAGAAAATTTATTCGTGTCACTGACGAGGGCTAGTTGGCTAGAGCTAGTTTGTCATGCTGTGAAAGCATGACATTTCAGATTATTTTGTATTATATTTCTATTTCTGTGATTGTGTTTATTGCTCTCAAGAGTCCGTTAATAATCTATTTGCTGTCAACCACCCCTGGTTGTACTTCTGTTTCACTTCGTCATCGTTGGCCTATTACATCTTCATTTGGTCGTTCTGTCTTTCATGAGGTGTTGTTTTCGACAATTCATTATGAAAACACGCCTATTCAAATATATAGAAAATTTCACCTCCAAAAACTGAAAAATAAAAATCAGATAAAAACTCTGATATTTTTCATATTTCTGCTCAAAACATAGATTGTGGGTACTCATTAGAACCGCCTCGATGAGGCGGTTCTAATGAGTACCATAATCTATGTTTTTAGCACAAATAAGACAAATAATGAATACCCCTGTAAACCCCAGTTTTACTATATTAAAGTGGGGTTTAAGGGGGTCAAAATTATTAGGCATGTTTTCGTGATGCATTTAATTGAAATCCTAACCGATGCCTTGAGAAGACTGTGTTCCGAAATTCGGCCTTTCCTGAGTATCTCCATATTCTTCTTTTTTTTTTTTTCATCCGAACAAGTACCGTATATATTTACTAAAAAGGAATAAATTATCTGTAGCTTCAGGTATATTTAGCGTCAGCCATTTTACATGAACTTTTGAATCAGTCCCCATGCACATGTAGCTTTTCACATTATTTACAACAGTCTGTTCCCAACGGGAGTAAATTCTTCCTTTTTAGAGTAGATCCCTTTTTGGAATGGAAGCAAACCCAGCCTCCTTAAACCATATCTTATATTGTCATAATCTATGCCAGACTGTAGGCTAAGCCGTATGGTAGCATAAAATTGATAGAATCTGAAAGATGTATCTCTGCAGAAAAATAATACACTTACATAACAAGGAATCGCCATAAACGTAATTTAATACCACATTCGGAATATATTCCACTTTTCTGGCGTCATACGGCCTGTTTTCTTTTAATCGGCTTCCGTTTTGATTTTTCGATCAGGCAAATGGCAAAATAAATATGACAAACGGTTTGTTTGAAAAATGCAATTTTACCATATTTATCACAGGAAATTGGAGACAAAGGCCTGCGCGAACAGTTAAGACATAGATCAGATGCTGCACCATTGCTACTAGTCCAGCAGAATCTCTGACTCATCAGCATGTAGTAAACGTGGTTTATTTGGCATTTGTAGGACACGCATGGTGAGAGTTAAGGTGCCAAATTATTAAGTGTTAGTATGGTAACTTAGGTATGATAAATTGATATTGCAGATGTATCAAAGATGTAACACTTCCAGAATTGTGCCTAAAGATTGATACAAGACATCATTCACGTTTGGCATTTTCTGCATAAACATTACTTAACCTTTAAGTGTAACAATATTGCAAAGATATTATAGTTAGCCACAACATTAGAAAATGGACCTTCTATAGTGTGTAACATGTGTGTCCAATGAAGAATCAAATCAGCATATGCATCCGTGCAGTCATATCAGAACCTTCCTTGTCCGCATGAAGTAACTTTGCATCCTGGGCGCCCCAGAAAGATTCTGATTCGACTGTGCGAATGCGCAGGCTGATCTGAATCTTCGCTGGGCACAAATGTCCGAAGGTACAATTTTTGACGTTAGGCTCACAGTATTTAAATGTCATTTACCTGAAGGCTTGGGCTGTGCACATATATTTTTTTAAAATATTTTGTTAAACTTTGAAGCATACTTCATGTTCATGTAAAATCGTTCGCACCTGACTGACACAGTGGGAGACAGTTGTCAGGTAACTTCTCCAAGTTATTGTGGTTCAATTATTTCGTTTCCTCTGCTTTTATCATTAACATCTCCTATAAGTATAGGTTTCTTTGCTTTAAGATATCTGATTAAAACAAGGTTATAAGTCAATAAAGCTTCCAAAATGTGAAAACGAAACATTGTCTACGCAATGAAATATATAGAGGATATTCAAATGTTTGGAGTGAATATGACTTTTATTGCATCGAGTGAAGTGAAAAAAATGTATATTTCATGAGTGCCAAAGGCACGAATGAAATATACATTTTTTCACTTCACGAGATGAAATAAAAGTCATATTCACGACGAACATTTGAATTTTCTTTTTATTATATACATCACTTTCGATAGAAGAGATGCAAATCTTGCGTTTGCAAGGGAAAGTCTGACACGCAGTTTTGTCCCTTGGCGCCATGACGTTCATATTTTGTTTGGTGACGTTAGATATGACGTCAGAAACGCGCATTGGCGTGTAAAAATAAAGTAAAAAGAAAATTTACTCTTTTTCAGTGAATACCATAAAAATTTTCATCTCGTGTAATGAAAACATTAATGTAAATAAGAAAAGAGTAGATCCAGATCTTATATTTTTCACTGCTCAGAGGAGTGAAAATATAAGTTTTATATTTTCACTAGTGAAAATATAAAACTTATATTTCACTAGTGAAAATATGCATTTTATTTCATTAATAATTCTCTATATTTCATTACTTTGTATATAATAAATAATGTTAGAACATCTTTCATGTGGATATGGAAAAAAATATAGACAAAAAAATGCCATTTTATTTCCACTTAAAACAGCTGATTCCTGTTAGAAGTACTATTAGTGTTTGGTACACATTGCATTTCACTAACAAGGATGGTATAGAAAAAATATTGCAATCTCTCATAGGCCCATATTCACCCAGTATATCTTCCTTTCCATTGCTTCAAGATATCTGTTTTAAACATGGTTGTATGCAAATATAACTTCCAAAATGTAAGAACAAAACATTGTCTACGCAATGAAATGTATAATGTTAAAACATCTTTTAAATGAGTATGGAAAATATAGACTAAGATATTATGTTGTTTCCACGAAGGAACTAAGATAAAAATAGAAGATTCCTGTTACAAGGACTAGATAGTATTTGGTATACCTTGTATTTCACTATCAAGGGAGATAATAGAAAACTACCTCTCGTAGGCCCATACTCACCGATGTTTGGTTAAAGAATCTATGAGGAACTAGGATCAAAGTCTAAATACCTTTAAGATTAAAACGAATTGATACACTTTCAATGGCGACAACTCTATCCAATTTGGTTTTGCTCCCTTCTGAAAAGGGGTCTACCATAGAAAATTTGCTCCCTTCTAGATAGGACCGTTTTCAGAAGGGACTTGGTGTACAGAAAGGCACAATGGGAGTCACAAAATTTGTCTCTCTTGTAAACAAAAGTCATAAATCTACCAATTGTACCCAGTCCCCTTAATATGGACCATACCATGAGAAAATGTCTTCTGGCCTATGCGAACAGAGAAGTCTCAGATCAGCCTGCGCATCCGCACAGTCTGATCAGGGCTTTCGCTGTCCGCTAACAGAATGAATCATTGGACACTATAGAATGGATCAATAGAGAGAAAATGCCCGGTCGAGATTTTACGCATGCGCGGGATGAATCTGTATCGGCGCATTTTGCGCATGCTCAAAGACACTTCCGATTAGCCGGTTCATATATAGCTCAGGTGTCTAAGTTGCTGGCAAAAGACTCGCAAAACTGTTCTTCATCAGCCTTCCGATAAAGGAGGTGTAGAAACTTTTGTTTAACAGCTACATCAGCAAGATGCGTCACACCGTGGTCATGGCCTCGTGGTTATAAAACATGTTTTTCGTTCTCAGCTCAGCAGAGCATGAAATTTTCTCTGCTATAAATATGAAAATACCAACAAAATAATAGTTGACATTATCATTTTATTAACAGAGAAAGTTTCAAGCTCAGCTGTGTTTAGCAAGAAAGACTTTGCATTTGTTAGTAATTTGAAATTTATTTGCAGGACTTACGAGATATTACAGTATGGTGAGGATTTTCCCTAAATGACTCAGGTGTTGAAGACCAGATTTCAGCAATGAGGTTATTACATATTCCGGTAGCCCAACGTCTGAATCATAGCAGAAACTAAAATAAGCTTCAGGGTTATCATTACGAGGAGATATTTCAGCCCTGTTTAACCCACCCACAAACTCCTAAGTTAATACCATATTCAAAACGATGGGAATTACATTTAGTTACCTTTTCCTTTGTAAATATTTCTTGCATCAGAATGACGAGAACACAACACTGACTGGAAATTATGGTTATATGAATAATCAGTGCACGTGTCTGGTATATTTGTATATCTGATCCGAATTCTCTTTGAAATTGAATGCATATCATAAAGGTTGTTGTAAAAATATGTTCCCATTCCCACTCCCTCACCCCAACCCCCAACCCCTTAGACCCAAGATGCCCTATGGTGGCGATACTTCCCTTACATACGTATGTAATATATATGAATGAGAACTTGGGTCTATGACTGAGGGAACATATTTTTATAACAACTTTTATGAAACGCATTCAATTTTGCATTTTAACTGAAAATGAGAAAGGGATTTCAAGCCAAATATACAAGAAACGCGCACAGAATGTATTCATTTAATTAGCGTTGTGTCCTCGTCAGTCTGATGCAAGAAATATTTACCAAAGAGAAAGGTTTTGGTTGTGTTGAGGTTTTACGACCGAATCTACCCATTGGGGTCATGTCGACGCGGTCAGTGTACCTAACCACACTTTTACAGGACAGGCTTAGTCCTCTAGGCGATGCCATAGAGTCTTAAGGCCTAGATAATTATCATTGCCGTAAGCCTACATCACGAAAACATACCTATATAATTTTGACCACCTTAAACCCCATTTTGATATAGGAAAACTGGGGGTTTACAGTGGTATACATTATTTTGTCTTATTTCTGCTAAAACATAGATTGTGGGTACTCGTTAGAACCGCCTCGGCGAGGCGGTTCTAACGAGTATCCATAATTTATGTTTCTAGTAGAAATATGAAAACTATCAGACTTTTTATCTGAAATCTTTCAGTTTTAGGCGGTGAAATTTTCGGTATTTTTGAACAGGCGTGTTTTCGTAATGACGTTTTTTTTTAAAAAAATGGATGCTGACAGTCAAGAAACTGCGAGACAGATGTGTAATTTGGTCGCGATATATCATATTAGAGTAACTAGTCCCCTGAATGTAATGACTTCCAATTTTGTATTCAGTTTTACAGGGTTTATAGCTAATGTAACGCGAAAACAAGTTTATGACCCGACCTGATTGCAAGTCTGTAGTATTGCTATAAAACGGGATAGATTGATCTTCAGTCATCTTTGTTCTGCTCTGCCTTTAGACGTTCTTTTTTTATTTTGTACAATATAAATAGGGCAGTAAATTCTTGCTGTGGTTTTCGACGATTAATTGCAGACAATACGTGGGCGGTAGGATGCATCACGAAAACAAACCTATATAATTTTGACCCCCTTAAACACCACTTTTATATAGTAAAACTTGGGTTTACGGGGGTATACATTATGTTTCTTATTTCTGCTAAAAACATAGATTATGGGTACCTGTTAGAACCGCCTCGCTGAGGCGGCTCTAACAAATACCACAATCTATGTTTTGAGCAGAAATACGAAAAATATCAGATTTTTTTTTATCTGAAAATGTTTATTTTTTAGTAGTGAACTTTTCAATATATTTGAATAGGAATGTTTTTGCAATGGGTAGTAAGACTCTTCATTAGAAAACATAAAAAAGGCAATAGCAAATATTGCAAATGGTGATTTTTGAGTCTGCTAGCGACAGCTAGCAGGCTCTATGCAATCGCATGGGGTTTTTTACTACGTCACAAGCGGATTTTCATCACCGCTATATTCATACGCGCACTACTTCTTAATCAGACGCAATGCGGCACTATTACGGCGAACTGAATGTGAAGCAGGGGAATTTTTTTATAGCTTTTCTATTTCGCTAACATAACTGTAACTGAAATCGATTTAGATAGTGCAATTTGAAACATAGACTTCAAAATTCGGTGTAGTAATACACGCGCTACTTTTGTCAATCACCCCACGCCATCTTTGAAGTTGTGCTTAGCAACGGAAGCTGAACGAAAAGAAAGTATCAGAATCTACTTATTCGATATTGAATATAGCAAGACATCAGGCATTTAATTCATTCCTCCTACATGAAATTACTTTATTCACACCTCAGTGACACGGAGTTTTCTGACGACTGCTGGCCCATTTATACATGACCCTTCTTTTGTGGACATCGGAAAATCTCTTGAAAACAGAAAAGGGTAGGCATAACTGGTCGGGCTAATCTGTTGATGCTTAGGTGAAGCACTATCAAATGACAATCAGTTATTAAAGCTAATCTGGATTGAACATAGCCATTTCAAATTTATTTAATCTGCTCGTCTTCATAATAAAGATAAATTTATATAAAATTGCACCAGAATAATCGTGGAGCTACATCAGGTGTTGAATATGTATGAACTGGAGCATATCTAGACTTGAACTTTGATAATTCTAGAAATTGGAAATTGCTGCTGGAGATACACTCATTTGGAATAATCAGGTGGTAAACTTCATTGGAAAATAAAGAGGTTCATTACTCCAATCACTGCATTGGCTTATATATGCAGATAATAAAATGGATTTTTTTTGTGAAGAAAGAAACAAAACAGAAGAGAAATAATTGTATTTAGTTTTTCAGTACATGGTTAGATTATTTATGTATATCTGTTTTACACAGATGCCTCAGTAAAGACCCATTCTTATTTATACATTAAAAGAAGTAGAATGCATTTCCATCTGACTGATTTTGAGAAATTAAATTGATAAAAGCATGTAGTACAAAGTGTTCATGTTGGTTGTTTTTCAAGGAATAGTAAATTTTCTCACAAAGCCTTGTCTCTGAATGTAAATTTAATATTGGATGAAGCCACTGGTTGTAAGAAAGTGTGAAAATATGGATATAGAGCAAAATCCAGGTCCATCAAATCATATAAATCTAATTATGTAATTAAGTTAATGCCTTTTTTCGCGACACCACCTTCTGAACAATTCAGAGTAACTACAGTTGCTATACTGGATGTACATTACTCTGTGGTGGTTCTGAATCTCTTTTAACTACACTTTTATTTAACTTTAACATGTGTAAAGTAACGTTATTTATTACCTGTATTATCAGTTAGATAACACACTTTTTGAATAAAAATTACTGGCATGTTTCTTATTTTTCTTAAGGAATATATGTTGTGGATATTCATTAAAAGAGCCCTACCAATGAATGACCTTCTAATAAGTTCCAACATGTTTTTGTGTTGAAATTATAATGAACTAGAACATGTATTTGAACAACACTATGACCCCAACTATATGGTTTCCCTTAAACATGCATTGTCCATAATACTGAAACACTAAAAATGGCTAACTTCAAAAGTAAGAATAGGATGGCCGAAACATTCCCATACAGAACTAGTATTTTTACCGCTGGGCGGCGAATAAATTCCAACCACAGTTTCGTCTGCCATCATAATGAGAGTAAAGCAAAATGCAATTGGCTATCAGTCAAGCGTCATCCAATCAAAATCGCGCTCTGAAAATGTCACTTTGTAGACCGGATTAAAGAATGTAACGAACACAAATAAGCGAATCTGAATAGAAGCGTTCATCATATCGATACTCCATCATGTGTATCGATACATGAAGCGTATCGGGATGCACCAATGCATCGATGAATCGTCCCACCACTAGGCGTAACTCAGCTAATATTTGGTGGACTGTAACCTCAAAACAATACGCCCTTCTCTACATCTTGGTCTAACTATAGCATAAATGAAGTTTCAGCTTGATCGGATATAAATTGTAGGAGGAGTTAACCAGAAACTAGATGTTTAAAGAAATTTTCAATGAGGCTTAACTCTGCTAATATTTAGTGGACTGTAACCTTGAAACAATATGTGCTGCTCCACATCATGGTCTAGCTATAAATGAAGTTTCAGCTTGATCGGATGTAAATTGTAGGAGGAGTAAGCCGGAAACGAAAAGTTTAATGAAATTTTAAAAGGGATATAACTCTGCTAATATTTGGTGGACTGTGACCTAGAAACAATATGCACTGCCCCCACATCTTGGTCTAACTATAAATGAAGTTTCAGCTTGATCAGATGTAAATTGTAGGAGCAGTTATCCGGAAACGAAAAGTTTAAAGGAATTTTCAAAGGGCTATAACTCTGCTGATATTAAGTGGACTGTGACCTCAAAACAATATGCACTGTTCCACATCATGGTCTAACTATAAATGAAGTTTCAGCTTGATCAGATGTAAAGTGTAGGAGTTAACCAGAAACGAAATGTTTTCTGAAATTTTCGAAGGGGCATAGCTCTGCTAATAATTGGTGGTCTGTAGCCCAAAAACAATATGTGCTGCTTCACATCATGGTCTAGCTATATACCAAGTTTCATTTTAATCGGATGTAAACTGTAGGAGGCGTTAGCCGGAAACAAAAAAGTTTTCTGACGGACGTCATACCCCGTAAAATAATATGTCCCGTTTTTCAAACAGGTGTATAATAATTCAAAAAAGTATAAATGCAAACGTTATGGTTCTTGCGCGCTGCATGTTGTCTAATGCTGATTGATATTTACATGACCTTTCTTGAAGATATCTTGAACAGGTTTCAAGTTACAGAGCGGACACGATTTTGTGACGCATAAAGTTCCAAGTGAAAAAATCAAAAAGTATAAATGCAAGACGTATGGTTCTTGTGCTCTGCATGTAAGATAATGTTGATTGATATTTATATGAAGTTATGTGGAGACAGCTTGAACCATTTTCAAGTTACAGAGTGGACAAGATTTTGTGACAGACGCCCGAGGGAAAAAACAATACACATCTCCCTACCCTAAAGGGAGGAGACATAAATATCAGAATCCTAGCTCAAGCGGGTGGGGGTATATTGCTTTTGGTGCAGATCTTATCAGCACTGGCGTCCCCATCCAAGGGTGTGTGTGTGGGGAGGGGGGGGGGAATATTTAGAACAGAATAGATTCAAAAACAGGCATAACTGGCATGCTAGGTCCAATGGGGGAAAAAAAAAAAAGCAAGAGGACCATGATGGTCCTATATCGCTCACCTGAGCAAACAGCTTTGCATACTTACTGTTGAAGTTTCAGCCAAGTTTACTGCTCTAAAATTTTTGTATAAATTTTATAACCCTGCACCCCAGTGGCCATGTTTTTTTCATCCATCATGATGGCTTGAACTGAATAGTGAAAGAGGATCACCAAAGGAACAATTCTGCTGTTATATTGAAATTGGTCCAGTGGTTTCTGACAAATAGATTTTTAAAATGTCTTATATAGATATATAGGGAAATTAAGCCCCACCCCTAATGGCCATGTTTTTTGACAAATCATGACAGCTTGAACAAACTTGGTAGAGGGTCACCAAAGGAAAAATCCTGCCAAGTTATATTGAAATCGGTTCAGTGGTTTCTGACAAGAAGATTTTTAAAGTTTTCTATTTAGATATATAGGGAAAATAAGCCCCACCCCTAGCAACCATGTTTTTTGACGAATCATGATTGCTTGAACAATCTTGATAGGGGGTCACCAAAGCAACATTCCTGGCAAGTAATATTAAAATCAGTCAGGTGGTTTCTGACAAGATGAATTTTAAAGTTTTCTATACAGATATATACGGAAAATAAGCCCCGCCCCATGAAGGCCATGTTTTTTGACGTATCATGAGGGCACAATCTTAGTAGAAGGTCACCAAAGCACATTCCTGTCAAGTTACATTGAACTCAATCCAACGGTTTCTTACGAGAAGATTTTTAAAGTTTTCTATATAGGGAAAATATGCTCCGCCCCCTAGCCGCCATGTTTTTTGATGAATCATAACAGCTTGAACAATCTTGGTAGAGGGTCACCAAAGAAACATTCCTGCCAAGTTATATTGAAATCGGTCCATTGGTTTCTGAGAAGAAGATTTTTAAACTTTTCTATATAGATATATTTGGAAAATAAGCCCCTCCCAGTGATGGCCATTGTTTTTTGACGAATCATGATAACTTGAACAATCTTGGTAGAGGGTCAACAAGGAAAGATTTCTACCAAGTTATAATGAAATCGGTCCAGTGGTTTCTGACAAGAAGATTTTTAAAGTTTTCTATAGAGATATATAGGGAAAATAAGCCCCACCCCCTGGCAGAATTTTTTTTAGACGAATCATGACTGCTTGAACAATCTTGGTAGCAGGTCACCAAAGCAACATTCCTGCCAAGCTATATTGAAATTGGTCCATGGGTTTCTGACAAGAAGATTTTTAAACTTTTCTATATAGATATATAGGGAAATTAAGCCTCCCTCCCCACCCACCACCCGGCGGCAATGTTTTTTTGACAAATCATGATAACTTGAACAATCTTGGTTAAGGGTCAAAAGGAAAGATTTCTGCCAAGTATTAATGAAATCGGTCCAGTGGTTTCTGACAAGAAGATTTTTAAAGTTTTCTATATATATAGGGAAAATAAGCCCCGCCCCCTAGCTGCTATGTTTTTTTGACAAATCATGACGGCTTGGACAATCTTGGTAGAGGATCACCAAGGAAACATTTTTGCCTAGTTATATAGAAATCGGTCCAGTGCTTTCTAACATGAAGATTTTTAAAGTTTTCTATATAGATATATAAGGAAACAAGAGGCCCACGGGCCACGGCTCGCTCACCTGAGTCACTGCAGACATGCAGATGTTATGCAACATTTTTCCAATCCTATCATCACAACTAATGAAAAGATCATCATTTGAGCAGTTCTTAGTTTTGAAGAAGAATATATGGGCCTGACAGTCAATGGAGCATGATCATTTGAATAAACCATCAATCACATTTCAACAGTAGGATCAATGTGAAATTTGGTGGAAATTGGCTAAGTGGATTCTGAAGAATCATGATTTTATACATGTAAACAGCACAGTGGCAGAGAAATATAATAAATATAAACAAGATGCTGGCCATCTAAGATTTCCAATCAGAACAATTTTAACTACTGTTGATCTACAATTCACTTGAATACTTTCAATATAAATGTATATGGCCCATACAAATGCATGGGGAAGCAAATTTGACCTTGGAGGTAAAAAGGTCAAACGTCAACATAGAACCATCATTTTAGCAATTTTGGTAGCTCTCCTGTCCCCCATAATTTGTGCAAAGATAAGGGCCCAGGGCTTATTTGGTTATGGAGAAGAAGATTTGTAAATTTTTTTTTACCATTATATGGGCATGGCAGCCATTTTGATCAATGGACCATGCCCATTTTAGCAATCTTTCATTCTCCTGCCCAAGGAGGCTCTGCATGAAATTTGAGCAACACTGGCCCGGAGGCTTCAGAGGAAAAGTCATTTGAAATTATCAACATTTTTTCCATACAAATGTATGGGGCCCATACAAATGCATACAGAAGCAAACTTGACCTCGCCGTATAAAGGTTAAATGTCAATGTATGACAATTATTTTAGCAACCTTGGTAGACCGCCCGTTCCCGATGATATATGCAAACATTCAGCCACATGCCATCCTCGATTTTGGAGAATAACATTTTTAAATGTTTTTTTCCCATATAAATGCATAGGGAAGCAAACGACCTTGCCGTAAAAAGGTCAAATTTTAGCAACTTTGGTAGACCCTCCGTCCCCGATGAATTATGCAAAGATTCAGCCCCAAAGCATCCTCGGTTCTGGAGAAGAAGATTTTTAAATGTTTTTACCATATATGGGCATGGCGGCCATCTTGGTTAATGAACTGCGACCATTTTAGCAATCTTTTGTTCCCCCAACCTAAGGAGGCTCAATATGAAATTTGAGCAAATTTGGCCCAGAGGCTCCAGAGGAGATGTTATTTGAAATTCTGAACATTTTTCCCATATAAATGCATAAGGAAGCAAAATTGACCTTACCGCAAAAAGGTCAAATGTCAATGTACAACCATTATTTTAGCAACTTTGGTAGCCCTCCCATTCCCGATGATATGTGCAAAGATTCAGCCACAAGGCATGCTCGGTTTTGGAGAAGAAGATTTTTAAAGGTTTTTCCCATACAAAAGCATAGGGAAGCAAACTTGACCTTGCCGTAAAAAGGTCAAATGCCAACGTACGACAAATCTTATAACAACTTTGGTAGACCTCTTGTCCCTGATGATTCTTGCAAAGATTCAGCCCCAAGGCATCCTCGGTTATGGAGAAGATTTTTAAAGGTTTTTACCATATATGTGCATGGAGGCCATCTTGGGTCAACGGACCATGACCATTTTAGCAATCTTTCGTTCCCCCACCCTAAGGAGGCTCCACATGAAATCTGAGCAAAATTGGCTCAGCGGCTTCAGAGGAGAAGTCATTTGAAAATGTTAATGGACGGAGGAAAAGTGATCACTATAGCTCATCCTGAGCAGAGGTCAGGTGAGTTAAAAAAAAAAAAGTCCCACCCCCCTGGCGGCCATGGTTTTTGACGTATCATGACGGCTTGAACAATCTTGGTAGAAAGTTACAAAAGAAACATTCCTGCCGTGTTATATTGAAATCGGTCCAGTGGTTTCTGACAAGAAGATTTTTAAACTTTTCTGTATAGATATATAGGGAAAATAAGCCCCGCCCTCTGGTGGCCATGTTTTTTGAGGAATCCAAATGGCTTGAACAATCTTGGTAGAGGATTACTAAAGGAACGTTTCTGTAAAATTATATTGAAATCGGCCCAGTGTTTCTGACAAGAAGCTTTTAAAAGTTTTCCATATAGATATATACATGTAGGAAAAATAAGCTCCGCCCCCTGGCAGCCATGTTTTTTGACGAATCCAGATGGCTTGAACAATCTTGGTACAGGATCACCAAACAAACATTCCTGCAAAATTATATTGAAATCGGTGCAGTGGTTTCTGACAAGAAGATTTTTAAAGTTTTCTATATAGATATAAAGGGAAAATAAGACCTGCCCCCTGGCGGCCATGTTTTTTGACGAATCCAAATGGCTTGAACAATCTTGGTAGAGGATCATCAAAGTAACACTCCTGCAAAATTATATTGAAATTGGTCATACTTTACTGGATGTATTTGGCCAGACAGTCCCGAGCAAACATTGTAAACCCCCATGAGATGCTACAAAATGCGGTGTCACATCAGGGGCTAAACTGTTTGCCACCCATTGAGCTATTTTTAGACAAAACATTCGGTAGTAAATTGTACTTGTTAGCTCACCTGAGCGCAAAGTGCTCATGGTGAACTATTGTGGTCAGTCAATGTCCGTCGTCCGTCATGCGACGTCAACAATTGATTTAAAAGCCTACTCCTACACCCCTGGGCAAATTGACTCGATACTTGGTAGGAAGCATCGGGGTGACTTGTACATCAAAAATAGCTAAAATCATGCCGATCGGAAATCCAAGATGGCCGCCATGGCCGCCATCTTGAAAATCTATTTTTCGCTTCTTCTCCTGAACCGAAAGGCCAATTGACTCCAAACTTTCTAGGAAGCACTGGGGTGACTTGTAGATCAAAAATAGTTAAAATCTTGCCAACTGAAAATCCAAGATGGCCACCATGGCAGCCATCTTAAATCTATTTTTAGCTTCTTCTCCTGAACCGAAAGGCCAATTGACTCCAAACTTGCTAGGAAGCATCGGGGTGACTTGTAGATCAAAACTAGCTAAAATCGTGTTGATCAAAAATCCAAGATGGCCACCATCTTGAAAATCTATTTTTCGCTTCTT
This sequence comes from Anodontia alba, assembly GCA_964016985.1. Lineage (NCBI taxonomy): Eukaryota > Metazoa > Mollusca > Bivalvia > Lucinida > Lucinidae > Anodontia > Anodontia alba. The sequence goes on from OZ024835.1 coordinate 25,546,591, forward strand.
CTCCTGAACAGAAAGGCCAATTGACTCCAAACTTGCTCAGAAGCATCGGGGTGACTTGTAGATCAAAAATAGCTAAAATCATGCTGATCGGAAATCCAAGATGGCCGCCATGGCAGCCATCTTGAAAATCTATTTTTCGCTTCTTCTCCTGAACCGAAAGGCCAATTGACTCCAAACTTGCTAGGAAGCATAGGGGTGACTTATAGATCAAAAGACACTAAAATCATTCCAAACGGAAATCCAAGATGGCCACCATGGCGGCCATTTTGAAAATCTATTTTTCGCTTCTTCTCCTGAGCCGAAAGGCCAACTGACTCCAAACTTGGTAGGAAGCATCAGGGTGACTTGTAGATCAAAAATAGCTAAAACCATGCTGATCGGAAGTCCAAGAGGGCCACCCTGGTGGCCATCTTGAAAATCTTTTTTTCGCTTCTTCTCCTAAACCCAAAAGCCAGTTGACTTGAAACTTGGTAGGAAGCATCGGGGTGACTTATAGATTAAAAATGGCTAAAATCGTTCTGATTGGAAATCCAAGATGGCTGCCATGGTGGCCATTTTGAAAATGTAGATTTTTCACTTCTTCTCCTGAATCAAAAGGCTTATTGGCTTTAAACTAGGTAGGAAGCATCAGGGTGACCTGTAGATCAAAAATAGATAAAATCATCCCTATCAGAAATCCAAGATGGCCGCTATGACAGCCATCTTTAAAATCTATTTTTCGCTTCTTCTCCTGAATTGAAAGGCCATTTGACTCGAAACTTGGTAGGAAGCATTTAGGTGACTTGTAGATCTAAAATAGCTTAAATTGTTTGGATAGGAAATCCAAGATGGCTGTCATGGCGGCCATCTTGAAACTCTTTTCCTTTCACTTATTTTCCGGAACCAAAGGGCCAGTTAATTTGAAAATTGGTAGGAAGCATCAGGATGACATGTTGATATAAAAATAGCTAAAATCCTTCCGATTGGAAATCCAAGATGGCGGCCATCTTGAAAATCTATTTTTCTTTACTTCTTCTGAACTGAAAGACCATTTATTGACTCGAAACTTGGTAGGAAGCATCAGGGTGACTTGTAGATCAAAAAACGCTCAAATGGTTGCGATAAGAAATCTCAAATTGCGGCTATGGTGGCCATCTTGAAAATCTGGTTTGAACTTTTTCCCCTGAACCGAAAGGGCAATTGACTTAAAGTTCATTGGAAGTATCGAAGTGACATGTAGATCAACAGTAGCTAAAAGTCATTCTGATTGGAAATCCAAGATGGCTACCATCTTGTTTATGTTTATTATATTTCCCTGCCACTGTGCTGTTTACATGTATAAAATCATGATTCTTCAGAAACCACTTAGGCAATAGCAACCAAATTTCACATTGATCCTACTGTTGAAATGTGATTGAGAGTTCGTTCAAATGATCACGCTCCATTGACTGTCTTGCCATATATAATATTCATCTTAAAAATTAAGAACTGCTTAAAGGATGATCTTTTCATTAGTTGCGATGACAGGATTGGAAAAATGTTACATAACATCTGCATATCTGCACTCACAATGCTACTCAGGTGAGTGGCCCGTGGGCCTCTTGTTCAATTTTAAATAAAGTATGGTAAGTAGTTGAGGTGAGTTACCGACCCAGAAATCAAATTTCGGGTAAGGTGTTCACATGCTGTGTTTAAAGGAGTGTAGATATTGATGTAGTGTATGTACAAGAATCTCAGACATGTGACAGACTATTGAAGCGATATATGAGCCTCTTCATGGGATAAAAATCTTATGCCATATGCGAACAACAAAGACACGTGGTTTTTGCTATGCGCAGTCTGATCAGCACCGTTGTTGTTCGCTGTCTAGACAGTAAACAACCTATCAAAACTTTCAAGACTAGCTAATCTGGCACAATGGCCGAGTTAGCCAGTCTACGGCTGAGTAAGCAGGTCTGAGTCTTATTTGGTCGAAAACCTCGAAGACAGGTTTTTCATGTCGTTGCTTATATATTATCTGTACTTTGACAAAGTGCAGGGAGACTTTGTAGCGGCATCACACAGTGCTAAACACAAGCTACAATTGGATTAATTAACACATAATTTTACTGCAAGCATATTTTATTTTCGGGCTTCAGAAGGGGGAAAATAGGACCTTATGCACATACTCCTTTCAACTTCTTAAACCTCATTGAAATATATTTATATCGGAAAGATTATTAAATCCAGAAAATAGGAGCTAAATTTTGCAGTAAGGAGGGTGTACATGCCGAAAAATTGTTATGCCATGAATTATACGATTTTTGCTTAAAGGATCTGTTTTAAGGTCTTTGTGAACATGTCGCTTTGCGACAAATGTCTTATATTGAATTAATTTTCTCCGTAACACATTATCCAAGTTGATAAAATAATATATAGAGGCTGTTGCATTATGTGAGGGATTTTTACAGATCCCTCATTTATTAATCGGAACTAGCAAAACTATTTGGAACTAGCCAAATCAGTGGAGAACTTCCCATTCATCACAAGGGCAGATAACCTAAGGCGAAGGACAAAGTCTTTGGTGTGATATTTCAAGGAAGGCTAGTACTCTGTATCAGCCAATAAAGTCCAAATTTTGATCAGCCACTTATTTGGAAATTGTTATGAAGCATAACTTTACCTGGTTCTAGCCAAATGACTGTATCTGATCAATTGTGCCAGCTTTAGTGTTCAGACAACAAAATTCACTTGCCTACACCTATATGCTTATGTGTGTGCAGAGTTGGAGCATGGGCATGTCACTATGACTTTGAGGATTCAAAATGTTCTTGGTATTTTTGCAGCTAATAAAAATTGTCCAGATAATTGAGGAATGTGGGTAAAAAATATTTCAGTCATTATAAATAAAGATAAAGAGCCTTAAATAAAAGGTTGCATATAAGAATTTAAGAAATAGACAACATAAGCTGTGTAGAGCTTTTAATGCTTATAAGTTCTTTCAACAGCTAGCCCTACTGGGATGTCCAACAGAACCATGATCAAAATCAAGATTTGTGATCTAGTTTGCTAAGTTTTTACTATACATATGTGTACAGTATAATAATTACTATATTTTTTAAGTCTAGTCCCATATAATTCACATCTTAGAATTTTTTGCTGTTATTATTTAGCCCGGTTTCATGTATTTTCACGTTACTAATGGTAAAACGTTTCATCGTAACTACTTACAGAGACAAATGCTGAAAATAATTCTGAAGTCATCTAAATTATTACTGAGCATTTATTTTATGTACAAATAATGCAGTTCTTTGGATTTGATTTGTGAAAGCATTTGTGTAAACAAGCCAACCATGTTGCCGCCATTTTGAACCAAAAGCCATGTAACTTCGCGTTAATTAAATTTTTGGCAGAAAATCATCATGTAATTGTAATGTGATTTTTGCAAATTTTGGCCATTTTCAAAATAAAGTACGGATACCGTATTAATCCGCCTATAAGACGATTTGTTTATAAGACGGGGGCTGTTTTTGGGCCCTTCCCAGGCAGGATTTTGCTTTTAATTAATTATAAGATGGGTTAAAAAAGTCGCCTGTCGGAGACATTCCCTGCCACTCAGAAATTCCTAAAGTACATGAAGACATCGGCGATGATTGGTCAGATTTGTAAGTGAATTTATCACAGAGCAGGAATTAAAAAAAACTCCCAACACCACTTACAAGCATGCATACCGTATTTAACTGTGTATAACACGCACCTTATTTACCCAGAAAACGTTTATAAAAATCCGATGTGTATTATTTATAGGAACACCAAAATCGGGACAGAAATCACCAAGATAATCGGTCGCGAAAACTCATGACATTCACGATCGCCCGTTAAAAATGCGAAATAGAATGATTGCTATAAGATATTCATGGTTTTTTATACCTATCTCGCCCATACCAGGGGTCTGGCAGCTCAAAACAAGCAACTCGATCTGATTTGTAGTAATTTGATATCCTTTTCATGTCCATGCTTTTTTTGTTTACGCTTTTTTATTTTGCTGATCATGTGATCTCTTCAAAGGGAAACTACTCAAACAGGCATATGCATATGAAACTGTATTGATTACCGGACTTTGACAAGAATCAACCGTAACTTGAATAAATCAGCCTGCACAACTGATTTATTGTAGTTCAAAATAGGAAATAAATTTGGTAGAACATAAATATTGGCACGAACGATCATACATTGAAAAAAATAAAAAAGTATTTAAGTTTATGCAATTATTAAAATTATTGATAATAAACAAAACCAACTGGGCTTTTGAGGTAGGTAGATCGGTCATTTGCATTTTATCTTTTATTTTCTTACCACCCAGCTAGCATTCTACGTAAATCTACATCGGGCCGTCATCGGCCCGTCAGCTACCCTGACGGGCCGATGACGGCCCGATATAGATTTACGTAGAATGCTGACTGGGCATATGTTTATCTTTTTTTTTTTTTTTTTCTTTTTTTTTTATTTAAACTTTTCTTCCAACTTACCAAAAAAATTGTTTGAAATAAACAATGTTTATGATAAAGAAAATCAAACTACCAGCATACATCTGTGCACTTAATTGGTTAATTGGCAGTCAGAATGACAACTAGTCGACTTTAGTTGTTGTTTGCATTGCCCTGAGGCACTGAGTTGATAATTTCACGTCTCAGTTAAGAAAGTGACACAAAGAAGGTGTTAATTATGAGAACACAAAAGAAATAACTACATTTTATTATCATAGCGTCTGCAGTGGGGAAGCAAAGAACTGCCTACACTACATCAAGTTGCCTGAGGCCCATGGTAACAGAGCTGCACAACGAAAAGTCAGTTAGCATTATCGTAAATTCGGCCTGTTTCTACTCTAAATCTTCCGAGTTCGGCCATTTTCAACTCAATCCTAGTGAAATTTGACACTTAGTATCTGGTAACTTAGTAAATAACGCACAGATAAATTCTTCGTGTTTTACATAGAACATCTCTTTTTTATTTTATTTCAAAACTATTTAGCAAATATGCAGTGCGTGTTATACACGGGTGCGAGTAATACACAGAAAAATTCGGTACTTCACCTACAAAATTACTTTGCTGCTGTTTCTGTCAAGGGACGAAGGTAAACATTATATCCTTCTACCGATTTCGAAGATCGGCATTTTCCGTGACCACGTGGCACCACCGGACTTTGCCGAAAATACCGATATGGCCAAAGATCTTGATTATAAGATGGGTCTGGATTTTTGGGAGCTTTTTTTTTTGGAAAAATCCCCGTCTTATAGGCGGATTAATATGGTACCTTAGATTTGATATTTTCATAGAAAAAATAAGTTAGTCTTAGCTGTAAAAATTGATTTAATAGATATAGGTGTAAATGTCATTAAGGACTGTTATCACCACGGTCAATATATTTCTTTTCTAAGCGGAAATCACAAAACAACAGTGTATTTCTGAAAACAAACCTTGCCCACTAAAGCGTGACTTTGTATTTAAAACATCCAGCAGGTAGGTGGCGCTGCCGTTTATTTTCATTGAGAAATCAGTTTAACGCAATATTGAATTTAACGCGAAAATACATGGAGTATATTACTTTTATTCACACAGACTATTTAGGCTGACAAAATTAATCAGATAATTGATTAACTGATCGATAAATTCCACAAAAATGATTATCATTACAGATGTCTTATAATCAATGAGACGCCACATTATGCGGCATCCCATCTGGGTCTACACTGTTTGCTCAGGCCTATTTGACCAAATACATACAGTAAAGTATAACATGGGAAGAGTCCTGCTCAGACAGACAAGTAAATTGACCAAATCTTTTGTGATAAATAATCGATCACAATGACAGGAGTGATAATCGACCAGATTAGCCAGCCTTAGAGTCTATTTATACATTGTATTTGCTGTATGATGATTCTAGCAAATAAAAAGAAAAGAAAAAAAACGCAACAATGTATCCATTTAAAGATACTGCCTCCAGATTTGTGGGACTTTTACCCAACCCGATCACATGATGAACAGGCCCTGCCTAAGGCAACTCTGCCCTGGAGACTATAGGCAGCCCAACTACTTCGCTGGCCCCGATGGGCGGGGGCCGTGGTCTGTGGGTCGTGATTTCTGAATACCCGATAATCAGTGCACGCCGGTAATAGGTACCAAGTTACGCTACACTACCGGTCACAGGAGCTTGACATTGGATAATTTCTACTTATAGGGCCTGTCCTTCGAACCTTCGATTATTTCATAATCGTAGGGACAGGCCCTATAAGTAGAAATTAGCAAACGTCAAGCTCCTGTGCTACCGGTTGCCTACATGAAATGCACTTTACGGCATCAGGAATTTTGCTGAAGAACTGAACAAGTATCTGTTGTTGTTTTTCGCGTGCGACACACCATGAATTTCAAAAATGCAGGTAAAAGAAGCTTTCATGTCTGTAGCCTCGCGAAAAATAAACTGTTCGACAGCCGGTAGATTCTAGTAAACAAGCTGGTTGTCATACGACAACACACACAGTTGTCGCAACACCCAGAAGGTCGGAAACCAGACACGATACGTATCGCTGAGCACTTTCATTGGCTGACTGACATCACATGTCTCAGTCGAAACACTCGGTGTTATTCGCTTTAATCATTGCGACTTTTCAGGCCACGGCAAGGGTCCGTACACACAATTCTGTTCTATTCCATACGTGTTATCATTTGACGCCACCGTCGTGGCTGCTTCTTCGCGGCTGCTTCTTCGCAGCCACGAGGCGGTGTCGCTACAAGAAAATGCATCTGTATTATTGCAAGGAAGTATCCATCAAAGAGATGGGATATTTAGTCCTGATTCAAGAGGGCGTCAATGCCTATCATGTTGTTTAGTATTATTGGTGAAAGCTGTACAGAACAACATGAATGAAATTCTGTTTGCAGGAGATAAATTTTACAAGTATGCAAAAAGAATGCCAAGACATATCATGACTATTTAGAGCCATGTGATTTGCCATCTTATTTTTCACTTGACAACCAGCATTATCCCTGGAAAGTGAAAAAAAAAAAAAAAAAAAAAAAAAAAACATTTTCAGGAAATTTAAATATCTTATCCTTAGTGGAGTATCCTTTCCTTGATTTAGAGACAGGACTCGCTATGACTTTCTCATTCAACCCATATGCAGTCTTCATTTGCAACGGCTTTTCTATTGCATTATTGGAACAAGGTGACTGTTTCTACCTTTTTGAGTCACATGCAAGAGCTTCAGATGGAATGCCAAATGTTAATGGCAAAAACATTTTGTTAAAGAAAACAAATATAACTGGCATTTTCCTTACATTTGCGTAGATTGTTTAGTTTTGATAATTCCTTTACAACAACAGCGGTGAGTCAGTTTGATTTGCATTCGCTCTGTATATCTCATGTTTGCAGGGAGACCATAAAATGATACCAATGAGCTGGGTTTCAAATTTGTGACATAACTACCTATCCTCCTTTACAAGAATGTATTTCATTTGAGTTGTGTCCATCACAGCCTTATGCTTCCTCCCAGCTTGCTGACAGCTTAAATGAACACGGTTCCGCATTACTTGATTCACCCCTTATATGTGAAGAATTGCAAACCTCCCTGAATAAGAAACTTAAGTTAAGTGACACATCAAAAGATGGTTTGAGCAGTAAGAAATTTAAAAACAAAGAAAGTGCTATAGTCACACAGTTTCACAAGTTGGTGTCTTGTGGTCCCCAGTACATATGTACAAGTTGTTGTCAAACATTTTTCAGACATTCTGATGTTAAATTTGATATTCAGGGTCTAAAGCCCGAGATGAAAAGACTCTGTACATTAGGACATAAAAGTGTGGAGGATAAGGAATGGATCTGTCAACAATGTGCTAATAGTTTGAAGAAAAATAACTTGAACAAATATCTTCCTTTTTGTCAAGCCCGCTTGCGCTGAGCAAGACATAGTCACCATAGCTGCATTTAAGTGTATATTAGTGAGTCCATCCGTATTTGTCCCTCCTAGCTAGAAATTTTGCATGCAGAATCATCTTTCAGTGTAGTTTGAAATTTCTCCAAGACTTGGCCTTGAGGTCAGATTTGTCAAGGACATGCACTTACCAGCAGAATTTAAGAGTTTTTAAAGAAAGTCTTCTATTCAGGAAGTGCAATGCCCAGATGCTTGATATATTCCATAGAGCTCCATCTTATCGTATAGTATTGGTAGCATTGGAATGTCGTCTATCTTCTTTGCATGTATTGTGTAAAATTGCATAGAAGATACACAGCACTCCATTAGTACTTTAAAAGCTAGCAGACTCTTAGGACTATCAGTCCTTTGATTTTTTTGTTATTTATTTATTTATCTATTTATTTACTTATCAGTTTATAAGTTTTGACTAAACAAGGGACGCTTTTTTTTTCTTTGTTTTTTGTTTTTGTTTTGTTTTTTTTTGTTTTTTTTGTTGTTGTTGTTGTTGTTTTTTGTTGTTGTTGTTTTTTTTTTGTTTTTTTTTTTTGTTTTTTTGCAGATATGTTATATCAATCGTATTGTTTTACTTCTTGAATAAGGATTAATAATATCACTCCCTACTAAATTTGTTACCTAGCCCAGTATTCTTGTTTATGCGGAATAAGTAATAAATGGATTTCTGCAAAATTTCCGCTCTCGACTTCAGATTACGAGGACCCGGGTTCAAATTCCGCAAGAGGAAGAGTCCATCCTTCTATCGTCTCGAAAAATAAATAAGTAATGTTAAAAGGGCCGTAAAATAATGTTGAAAGTGACGAAAAATACCAAATCGTTATCATCATCGGCACAACTCCCTAACGGTTGACCGAAACAAAATAACCGTATCATTACGAAAAAAAACGCATATTCAAATATATTGAAAATTTTACAACCAAAAAAAAGGAAAATTTTCAGATAAAAATTCTGATATTTTTCATACTTCTTCACAGTACTCGTTAGAACCGCCTCGACGAGGCGGTTTTAACGTGTAACCGCAATCTTTGTTTTTAGCAGGAAAAATAATATAATGTATACCCCTGTAAACCCAGGTTTTACTATATAAAAGCGGGGTTAAAGGGAGTCAAAATTGTATAGGCGTGTTTTCGTGATGACATAGTTTCTACTAGATAATACATGTTCGGGAAGGCATGTCACAGTCGTTTTATTCATGTAAAAATTATATCATCATTTTGCGAACAGTATTGTCACCAGTTTGACTGCAGAAGCATGTAGTTCTGATTGTGAATAGTGATAAGCAGGTGTGATTCAAGTCATTTAGAATTTAAATTATATATACATGTATAAGCCGAGGAAATCTGATCAACGTCTTCGCAGGGCACTCTGTCGGAAGCCAAGGATACAAATCGTCTTCAGGCGGACTGCGAAGACTCTGATCCGACTGTGCAGATGCGCCGGCTGATCAGAGTTCGTTGGGCGCACATGCAATCATGTAACAACCCAGTGGGCACACAACGTTAAAATGACGTCGTATCAACGTCGATGCGACGTGATCACGTCGCGTCAACGTTATTACGACGTCATTTTGATGTTGTGTGTTTGCTGGGAAATGCTTTGCCTCGGCTCATATTCTAGTGAAATAAAACTATTTTTCTAGTGGATGATGTTTTTTTATTCATTTCGAGCGTAATGATATAATTTCGCCGGAACTACTTTGTTCACACTAACGATTGCTACTGTGAAGACAAAGCCGCAACCTTTAATCATAATGTGTCATTTCTTGGTTGCTAAATTTGCTAATTCCGCAACTTTACACAAAACCAAGCAGGCATGGTATTAAAATCATTCGTTTAGTTTACAAAATGCTTTGGTACTTATTTTGAGAAACACTTATCCTGTGATCAATTCTGCTTCAAACAAAAGCATAAAGTACGGCTTTAATATTCTTTGATCACTTAACCATCAGTGATGACAAAGCTAGCTATTAATGGATAATATTGCCCTTTCCATAATGTTTCATTTTCCACTAAATACATCGTAACAAAGGCATTGTAACAGAAAGGCGTGTAAGAAGTAATTGTAGTTGACTGCTTCTATAGCGCAAAGTTCTACTTTCCAATAATGATAGAGTATACATGTACTGGCCGCGCTTAACGAAAAGGTATCTTCATATATAGGCAAAATGCCCAGATTTAGATTCATCCCGCGCATGCTCAGTCTCACCCGGGTCTTTGCTCTCCATCGTACATTCTGTAGTTTCCAGTGATTTAGTTAGTGGACAGTAAAGACCTGATCAGACTGCGCTGATGCGCTGGCTAATCTGGGCATCTCTGTCCACATATGGCCGGAAAAAGAAATTCGCATATCTGGCGCGGTCCATATGCATTTTAACATTTCTTGTATCCAAGATTAAACGCATATTATAAGAAATATTTCGTTATTGCGAACTTCAGTATAACATCAATGCCACGAACACGGATGGCGCCTTTACCATGGATGATTCGAAATAGTTTATTGAGTTCCTAGAAAAGTTTTCTGATAGCTCAAGAAAATAAATATTTCTTGATATCTTCTAATTTCATCATGAAAATGTATATTGCGTGCATTCATTAGAATCGCCTTCGATTCGAATGAGTACACTCAACATACCATTACCCAACAAACACACAACGTCCTAACAACGTCATTACAACGTCGCTGTCACGTCGTGACGTGGCAGAGACGTTGTTGCGACGTTGTGTTTGCTGGGTATTTTATAGAATATTGAAAAGACATTCCCAAATTATACTCAACAAAATAATTAAAGGGCCACATAGTGCAAATTTCCATATATACAAACTTTGGCCGGGTGTATGGGCAAAACCTCAGAAGATATCAAAATATCGTTGAATGTTTCTTTAACAGGAGTGTTTCCAACAAAATTTTTGAAATCAAAATTTTAATTTTAAAATTTGCAAATAAAACACTCCTTTTTATCCAAAAATTAAATATTGACATTTTCGCGTCAAACGTGATGTCTGGGGTCCAAACTATGAGAAAATCATAGAGAAAGCCTTATTTTTTTATCAAGAAACGCACATTTTGCAGATGTACCCTCTACAGATTATTCGTTGTCTATGGGGAACTTTCGAGGCATTTTTAGCCTCTCAAAGGGTTAGCCTCTTTTTCTGGCCATATCAGTGTGCATTGTACTCGAAGGAAGGTTGAGTTTGCATGGCTCTGTGTGTGACAGAATATTGTTTTCATTTAACAAAGAATTTTTCCGGTATTGTGAAGAAAACTCATTTTGGGGTAAGAAAATCGTTTTTTGGAAATTCCCGTTTTTCTTAGAATCTTTTGGTCTGGCGTTGTTGGTGCCATTGACACTTTTGTAGCTGAACATGTTGCGAACATGTTCAGCTGATTGAAATAGGACTGAGACTTCAGTTTTGCCCATGAAATAATTTTAAAACTTAAGGCCCGCATTTTAGTGATAATCAAAGGGAAAATAAAACTGGTGGCCCTTAAATTATTTTGTGGAGTGTATTATGATTAAACCTCAGTGGTTCGAACTACTCATGTCTCGACCAAATTGTCATGGTCCCAAAGATGTTCGAGCCATTGAAGTTCCGTGGTATATTTCACGGCTGTCGGTAAATAAACCAAAGCTGTTCACTCGGGTGAGCGAAGTGTTGCATGATGGCCTCTTGCTTTAATTTTTAGCAAGATTCGTATATATGGAATCTTCCATCTTGGAATCTGGCACATAAATTCCTGCCAAAAGGATGACAGTTGTGAATCAAGAACTGAATGGTCAACAATGTATATCCTGATGTGACTTCTCGTTACATCACGAAAACATACCTATATAATTTTTACCCCCTTAAACCCCACTTTTATATAGTAGTAAAACTGGGGTTTACAGGGGTATACATTATTTTCCTTATTTCTACTCAAACATAGATTGTGGGTTTTGAGCAGAAATATGAAAATGTATCAGTATTTTTATCTAAAAATTTTCAGTTTTTGGAGGTGAAATTTTCTATATATTTGAATAGGCATGTTTTCATAATGATGAGCCGTCTTATCCATATCTACACTGTTTGCATAAGTATCTGTCCTGGTCTACAGGGCTGAAAGAGTTAAAGGTAAGTTTTGTTCCTTTTTTAGGATGTTGCTCTTTAGGTCTTGTATTTTTAATTCCCATTCGATAGAGCATAATTGTCTGTTGGTTACATTGTCATTAATGTTATATCTCTTGCACTATATTTGTCAATTTGGCCATGTCAAGCGAAGAAGTGCCTTCGAGCATGCGCCAAATATGCTGATTCGAATCATCCTGCGCATGCTTAAAATATCATCCAGATATTTGCCCTCCATTCATACATTCAGTAATATCCAGTGATTCTGCTGGCGGACAGTTGAAAGCACAACTCAGACTGTCCGGATACGCAGGCTGAACTGGGCCTTCGCCCTCTGTATATGCGCGAAGACAAGTTTTCGTTTGGCGTGGCCTAATTAATGTTGCCAATGGATAATGCTTGCAAATGTGTGGTTAATAGCTTACCGTTTTTGCCCTATGTATTCGTAAGCAAACAGGTCTAAGCAAACAGTGTAGACCCAGCCTAGGCAGCGCGGTGTCTTATCAGGTTTACACTGTTTGCCACTCATCCAATGGTTTAGTCCCATCATCAGGCAGATAAATGAAAGGGCGAAGGAGGTATGGTGTCCGAATACTTGGTATTTATATGGTATGCAAGGTTAATGACATACGAGAGTTACTTGGAAAATGTGTCACCGGGGTCTATGCAGACAGAAAAGGTTATTATCGCACTTCAGTTGCACAGACTGGTCAGGTTCTTCGCTTTCAGCGCATGCCCCGAAGACTTAATTCGCATGTTGTAACTTAATTTTCTTGCCGGTCCTTTGATAACTACCCAGCAGGCAATCAGTGCCATGCTATATTTATCAGAACAAAATAATGTGTATTTTGCAAGGTAAAGGATCATATAAGGATGAATAAACTCTGAATATATTCTAAACGCAATGGCACTTGAGGGCAAGTAACACGCACATGAAGAGACGGTTTCTGGGAAAGACTTATTCGTTTCGGCCAATCAGGCCTCGTCTGTGACCTTCAGTTACATTTTCTGAAACCATGGAATGTGTTCAATTTTCACAAAGGACCACAAAATATAAACTATACTAAAGTGATGTGTCGTCAGTGTTCACAAAGGACCACAAAATATAAACTGTACTAAAGTGATATGTGTTCAATGTTCACATGAGACCACAAAACATAAACTATACTAAAGTGATATGTGTTCAATGTTCACAAAGGACCACAGCATATAAACTATACTAAAGTAATATATGTTCAATGTTCACAAAGGACCACAAAGTATAAACTATACTAAAGTGATACGTGTTCAATGCTCAAAATGACCACAAAATATAAACTATACTAAAGTGATATGTGTTCAATGTTCACAAAGGACCACAAAATATAAACTATACAAAAGTATTATGTATTCAATGTTCACAAAGGTCCACAACATATAAACTATACTAAAGTGATATATGTTAAATGTTCACATGAGACCACAAAATATAAATTATACTAAAGTGATATGTGTTCAATGTTCACAAAGGACCACAACATATAAACTATACTAAAGTGATATATATTCAATGTTCAAATTAGACCACAAAATATAAACTATACTAAAGTGATATATGTTCAATGTTCACAAAGGACCACAAAATATAAACTATGCTAAAGTGATATGCGTTCAGTGTTCACAAAGGACCACAATATGTAAACTATACTAAAGCGGTATATGTTCAATGTTCACATGAGACCGTAAAATATAAATATACTAAAGTGATATGTGTTCAATGTTCACAAAGGACCACAAAATATAAACTATACTTAAGTGATATGTGTTCAACATTAACAAAGGACCGCAACATATAAACTATACTAAAGTGATATGTGTTCAATGTTTACAAAGGACCAAAAAATATAAACTATACTAAAGTGATATGTGTTCAATGTTCACAAAGGACCACAAAATATAAACTATTCTGAAGTGATATGTGTTCAATGTTCCTATGAGACCACAACATATAAACTATACTAAAATGATATGTGTTCAATGTTCACATGGGACCACAAAATTTAAATTACACTAAAGTGATATGTGTTCAATGTTCACATGGGACCATAAAATATAACCTACTCTAAAGTGATGTCCCGAGAGGCTTTTCAAGGCATCCCACACGTCACTAACACCAGGTGTAGTGGAGCTAAATACATCCTAAGAGGAATGAACCTAGAGAGCAAAGAATGCACACACACACACACACACACACTCACACACACACACACACGCACGCACGCACGCACGCAAACACACACACATAGATTAAAATAGGTAGCATGTCGATGATTTTTTTTTATATACTTAAACTTTAATGACTCGAACACCGATGACTCGTTTACTGTGACTAATTCGAACTCGTTTTTGAGTCCCTAAGAAGTTTTCTTGATAGCCCAAGAAAGCAAATATTTGTGGATATTTTAGGGATTTTTTTTTTTATTTTTTCATGAAATGTATCTTGTGTGGCGATTCTAATGAGTACACTCAACCTACCATTATTATACAGAAAATCGAAAAGACATCCTTAAATTATATTCGTTTGCCTCCTGACCTAGCACTATGATCACCCCCTTAGTACCTCGAACTACCCATGTCTCGAACAAATATACATGGTCCAAAAGACGTTCGAGCTATTGAGGGTTTCAATTAATCAGGCCTCTCATATAAACGCTCAAAAGCCCTGGAATACACTAAATGATCACAGATGCCTGGGAAATACAAAGTGCAAAATATTGAAGTATGCGGAGGCGTTTTGCGGTCGGTAACAGCAGCAGTGGTTAATCCATGTCATGCTGAATAAATTAAGATGCCACGCCCACTTCTAATTTACAGCCAATCAGATTACTTGATCCGGGTTTTTCTTATAGAAATTCACATATTTAATGACAAACAGTACAGATCCAGATCAGTTGGCTTCTTCAGAAGCCAACTGATCTGGATCTACACTGTTTGCTGAAACAGGGCATGCCGTGTTTAGCAAGAGAAGGCTTAAGATACATACTAAAAGGAATGAAGTATAATGGTGAAATATAATTGCGACTCAGTCTATATATTCAGAAGGACTGTTGTTATCCTGCTTTTTCAGAACAATCAAAAACGATTGTCATCCTTTACAAAATGTAGATTACAACTACAACATGAATTCATGAAACTAAAATAATATACTATAAAGGCTGGTCACTAGTGACCAGCCTTTATAATCGTGGTATTATTTTGGTTCTATTACAGTGGCTCATCAAACAGGATAAATCTTAAATTATATCATGTCTATAAAGACTGGTCTATAGTGAGAAGCCTCTATAATCATGATATTATTTTGGTTCTATTTCTGTGGATTATCAAACAGGAAACAATATTTAGTCATTGGAGACAGGGGCCAGTCTAGAGATAAGTGTGGGGTTCGGATCGAATACCGTATTCGACCTAATTACCGCACATACCCATATAAGCGCACAGTCAAGCAATTCCGTAGTCTTCAGATTACAGCCACAGTACTTTTTTTCTACTTTATTACAAAGGCATATGTTGTCGATATTCATTTGAATTGCATCGACTTGTCTATGCAATTAAACGGTGCAATTCAAATGAATATCGACAATACATGCTATTATAAAGAAAAAAGAAAATCGGAAGAGAATCCGAATTGGTAATTCGTGGTGTTTTTGTCCTTTATTCAATTTTGCGCTTTGCTAGAATTTCAACATATCATCACACACACACCATAGACACATGAGGTTATTTGCGTTATGGATATTTTGGTTGTTAATGCAGCATTGTCGAAAAATCGGCACGGGAAGGGTCGAAAATGGCTGGTTACGCATAAGATCTATATAAATAATAACAAAACTTACAGCTACAAAGCGGGTCTGATTTCACCTCAACGTCTCTAGGAACACACGAAGCTTGTTCTACGGAACCAATTTTAGCCAACCTGATAAGCAGTGCACTGTTGATTCGGAAATAACATAGTATTGAATGCAAACATCTTCAATCTCCAGAATCATGGTGTATAATGACTTTGTTTGTGTTTTCACACCAATTCAATGGCCCTGCAATTGTCTGAAATGTAAATTTAACAGGTTTTGGGGTTTTTTTTCTGCGAAGAAGTGCTGATCTGCCTATTTTCGCTGGTTAAGCATTAGATTGTCTAGTTAAGAATTAGATGACCCAAGGAGAAAAACACATCGTTTGTACCCTTTGTAAATGTCAGGGATCTACTACAATAACAGATGGTCTGCCTATGATTTGTAAGTTGTCGTGAAATCATCAGATGCAGAAAGTCATGGTGAAAAAATGTTTTCTGGATAAGGCCATTGAAATACTGGATTCCAAGCTTATTTGACCGAATGGAGCATCAATTCATATATCAGAGATCATTGTTTGCTTCCGTAGAAGACAAAAGGCCAGTTTCATAATGGCGTATAACCTTATATCATTTTCTATGGTTAAGCATTGGACAACCCGGTTAAGCATAGAAACTCGATGAATGTGTAGAAATGCGGCAAAGTGAAGTACAAATGATAATATATTTGCAAGATCATAGCGTGCCTGTTTGACAAGTCTAGCTTTTTCTGACAAATATTTTGGCATGTGGTGAAGATGCTAGATTTGAGGTCCAAGGGTTTCTGGTTGGATCGCCGGTCAGGGCAATCGACGGGTCTAAGTCATTCCATACTACACTTGAAAACAAATTATTTGTATCGTTGTCTGTAAAAATGTCGGTTTATTTAGCCTCAGATGTTGTAATTCGTTTGATCTGTGCATATTATGATTACTTTGTACCGAGTTCAGGCTTACTATTATTCGTTGCCTATTACAGTTAGTTGATGAGCTAGAAGACTTTCAAGCAAACTCAACAACTAATTAAGAAACGTTTTATCCATTATGTCCACTGAGAGTTTGCTTTGGGTTCCTGTAGTTGCAATGTTGTTGTTCACTGCTACATACATATGCTTAATTTGATCTATATTCGTCTTTCCAGATTACTGTTGGAGGACAGAACTAAGATGGTATCTGCTGATTTTTTTTTTTTTTTTTTTTTTTTTTTTTCGAATCACATTTGAAGTTTTATTGACTTCATTATCCAGGGGCCATTATCAATGTTTATCTTTAGCTTACCTCTAAGATATTACCAATGTTTATCTTCACTTCTGGTTTTAGTTTATTTCACTTTTATAGTGATCTAGTGTTCATCCCATCTGAAATCAAAATTGTACCCCATGAATGTACTCGCAAAACCCAAACAAAAAGTTGTACGCTTTAGCTTACCCCTAGATATTCACAATGTTTACGTTCGTTTCTGGTTTAGATTATTTCTCCTATATACTGGTAGTATTTATAATAAATATGCTTTGAACCGTTTCTAACAGTAATTCCGTTTTACTATAATGACACTATTCCGTTGCACAGCAAAATGTCGTCGTTAAACTGAGTAAAATAGCTTCTGATATGAGTTCTTGTAGATTCTAACACAATTTCAAAACAAGATTTTATGGTAGTCCCTAAAATAGTCAGTATTAGATGTGATCCAAAATATTTTTAAATGGCTCTTACCTCCAAATTGTAGTTGTTTTTTTTCTCGGAAATCCAAAATATAGTAAAATTCAAAATTCTAAACCTAAAAATAGTCCCAGCCAAATATAATAGGAAAATTTCTAAAAACACCCACCCGCCCTGGTTTCATTACTCTAAAGCATTGGAGAGTCCGGTTAAGCATTAGGAACCCGATGCTTGAAAACAAGCTTGATGCTTATTACAGTGGCTTTTTAGTATGTGTCTTTGTTCGTTTGTATGTTTTTGGTTGTTGCAGATGTTGAGTACTCATGGGGCTGTATAAAGGTAAACGAAAAAGAGGTCTAAAGTTCTCTGAAAGAAAGAAAAGTACATACAAAAAAAAAGCCAAAATTTGCTTTACAAAGGAATACTCTCCATTTCCTAAAAAAAAACTAAACACGTCTCCATCGTTCAAAACATCAACTCCATTTAAAACGTGTTTTGCACCTAAGGGTGACACACCGCCTTCATCACGCCAGCAGCTGTTTGGATCTTTTGATTATGACTTAAAGGATGTAAACAACATCACGGATGAATTTAGTGTCTTAGACATTTCTGATTGCGATGAAAGGCCTGTAGAAAGGCTGTCATTTCGTGAATCAAGTCAAGGAAGTAGCAGCATGAACGGAGAATTCGAATAACTTATTCCATCTGTTCTAAATGAACTGAATAAGCTTGAAAATGTGACATACTGCAAAAATTCTTCTCACAGGTCTCCACTGGGGAATTCCTTTAGAACAATATTGCATTTCAACTTTGGTGCGAGGTTGTGGACTGGTATGGCAACAGGGATACTCGTCAAATGAGATATTCATCAGACACACTACAATTCTTCTGGGTGGGAAAAAAAACTATTTGGTGGTCGCTTCATTCGCTTCATGAGTGGTATGAAAAATGAAACACAACAACTGACTGGTAGCAGCAGTTTAAATCCCCAGTTATCGAAGGTTAATTTTGCATGTCCAAGCGAACACGTCTAAGCAGATTTTAATCCATTTGGTGACAACCTCTGGTTGACTTTTCCTCCTGGATTCCTGGAATCTTGTTTTGAAATGGTGTTAGAATCTACAAGAATATACTATGTTATTTCCGAATCAACAGTGCACTGCTTATCAGGTTGGCTAAAAATGGTTCCGTAGAACAAGCTTCGTGTGTTCCTGGAGACGCGGAGGTCAAATCAGGCCCCGCATTATAGCTGTAAATTTTTGTTATTATTTATATAGATCTTATGCGTAACCAGCCATTTCGACCCTTCCCGTGCCGATTTTTCGACAATGCTGCATTCACAACCAAAATATCCATAACACAAATAACCACATGTGTCTATCGTGAGTGCGTGATGATATGTTGAAATTCTAGCAAAGCGCAAAATTGAATAAAGGACAAAAACACCACGAATTACCACGTGGTTTCTCTGCCTTTCGGTACACCTTCAGCACGCGAAAAACAATTCAGCCAATATTCGTGAAGTAGGTGCTCTGAGATTTACGTCATAGACGCCAATATCAATGGGTACTTGAATGTAATTCCCCGTTTTTTAAATAATTTCCTCAAAACGTTTATATCGCCCATGAAACACAGAAAAAGCAAAGTTTGTTTACGTTTTTGAGCAATCTTATCCCTAACCGGATGTCGATCTAATTGTTTCACGTTCTTAACCGGGGGTTACGCATTCATTCGTTTGGTAGGCGTGTATAAGTCCTTTGCCGATTGTTTGTTAAGTGTACCCTTAGTTTAGGTGGATGCATATTTTACCACAAGTATTACGATAAGTTTTCCTATTAATTTAAAAAAAAAAAAAAAAAAAAAGAAAACCTAAGAGTACGGTGCGGTAATTACTTGTATTTTTTTTTTATTCTGACCGTTCTGAGGCGGCGACGTTTTTTTTTTTTTTTTTTTTTTTGTATGTTCGTACATGTATGCAGCTGTTTTGGTGTTTCATTCAATGTTTGTTCCTCATCGCTTCTTCCTTGGATGCCTCATAGCTGAAACCTTTCACATCTATTAAACATCTGCTGAGCTTTTGTAGATTCACTATGGAAAGCCAAACATTAGCTATATATATGCCTTCAATCGTAAGTCTATGTTACACATGAGTCACTTGACCAAACATTCAGCATGCGTGCATGCTCTTACCATACTGCGCTTGAATAAGGTCTTCACCACTAATATAACCTCTGAATTTCCCTTCTCATAACGCGGCTACTTATGCAAATGCATTGAGATGCAATTAGAGTCCATTTGTACTTTTGCAACATTAAGGGCGAATTCAGCAGACGACAAACTGATGATATTTTCTTTTCTAAATTTTCCCTGAAAATGGCTTCAACATTTCTTTGACATTGTTCCCTCAGGTGGAATGTCAATGCCTGTTTTTCTGAAAAAAGAAATGTTTGCACAACGTCGTGTGCTGAAATTATTACCTAACATGCTAAGCGTTAAATCTAGTAACCTAAAAAGTACGTCATCTGCACGAAGCTATCTGTTTTGTCATTTGGGAGATAAGAATCTTTAACTGTCAGGTACTGATTGTGTCTGATGTGAGGTTTATGAGTTGCGCGACATGGTAAAACATATCTTTGGCAATATGACAACTGAGCTTTCGCATGCGAAAGAAAACAGTGTACATGTTCATGACTGCGCATGCACAGGCGATAAATCGCATGAGCACATTCTACTCTGAGCACGCATAAGTTTATAAGATTATAGTTCGACGTTGCAGAGATACAACAAAAGAAACTGCATATACGCACTCCTCTCCAGGATGTCTGCAATCCAAGATAATGATGTTCAATTAAGTAATATTTTTTCTCTATTGTGAATTATCGCGAATAACGCATGCTGTTGGAGGTTAGATTGCGAAGTATTAATTCACGATGGCGAAGCTGGAGTGAAATAATATTAGCATCTGCCCGACAACACTCGTTAGTCGCAGTAATTTACAGCAGAGAAAACTTATTTCAATTCTAATTTGAAGCAGAATGGAAAATCGACATTGTTGCAATGTTTTCCAAAGAACTTTTTTTCAGCGGACGTCGCGAGAAGTAAATGTTTACATACATGTACTACGTCATCAAACGCGCCCTTTTGCAAACACTACGTAGACGACGTAAACTATTCTAGTTTGATTACGGTGATGTTTCAACTAGGCTCAATGGGAAAAGTGTTATCGTCATTATAGAATTCGCATTTAACTAATTTTGTTCTTGATCCGCACTGTTTGTCATTAAGTATGTGCATTTATAGCAACACTCTGGATCAAGTAATCCGATTGGCTGAAAATTAGGTGGGCGTGGCATCTTGATTTATTCAGCAGGACAAGGGTTAAGACCGCCTTAGTAATAAGACCACTATTCGACAGTCCTAAAGGTGGTCTTTATAGATGAATTTTACAATATTTGATATTGGACGCAATAGTGTCGCTAGCCGGTCTGTACGAATGTGATGGTCATTGTAACATGAGTCACAGCGTGAGACAACGTATCTCCAGACATGTGCGCCCAGCGAAGACACATATCAGACTGCACAGATGTATAGTCTGATCTGAGTTTTCGCTGACCGCGTCCAGAACCACCAAGCCATCGATTACCTACAGATTGCAAGCGAAGATTCTTAGTAGATTGCGCAGCTGTGCAGGCTGATTCGACTCTTCGCGGGGCGCACAGGTTCCAATGTACCTAGTGCGAGCGACCTAGTCTTAATACAGGGATCAAACGGTTTTTCATGCATTAACATTCGCCAGGTCCCGTGGGAGGTGTAGAAAACCGAGGCCGAAGGCCGCGGTTTTCAACACCACCCAAGGGACCTGGCGAATGTTAATGCATTGAAAAACCATGTTTGATCGCTATTATTGCATAAAAACTGAAAACATTTGCTATATCTCGCGTTATTTCTTGCACTATTTTATTTCGTTTTTTCACCGATGTCGCACGAACGCTATTTCCACGTACTATGCTTGTTCTAGGGCAGGACAGTACACATCTCGTGACGGTAGCAATTCTGTGACCCCGGCACGATCATGTTGAAAGTTGCGTAGCCGTGCATCGACAGCGCGTGAATTGCTTTGTTAATACACGGCTTTTCGCCGGTTAATGCACGGCTATTAATAACGTGCGACACTGCTTAATTGCACTTTTTTATGACACCTGGTTACAACTGCTCTGATAAACGTGCATATACGTAAGTGTGATTTGCATGTTTTTTGGCTTGCGCGTACGCCATTTAGAATGGAAAGCTCGTTCCGGTTTTAGTTTGTATTTGTCCTCGTTTTCAGGTCTCAGTCACTTTAGAAACAAGAATAGTAGGAAAACGCGTATTCTGCTGTCTCAGACTATTGATATGGCGGCCGTGTATGTTCACACGGCTGCCTGGTGTATAAGGTGTCGGACAACCGGCAGACTGGTGGCTAACCAGCGGCTGCTGTCACGGTGGACGTATATAAAACATGAACATTGACCAGTAGCTCGATTACTATATGGAATATGTTGAAGAAATTTTACACATGTATAGAATACTATAAATTGTACATTCCTGTTGTTTTAGTTATCTGCCCTTGATATATGTGACAAAAATCAGTTTTGGCCATAGGTCTTTTATGGAATATTTTAATAAAGATTTTCGCTGAAAAGAATACTAAGGCCAAGGGCCACTACTCTGGCGATTTGAGTTCTTAAGTTGTCTGCCCTTAATAAATCTAATAAATAGTTATTTTCTTCCTGTAGATTTTACCAAATACTTATATCAAAAAAAAGATGACTTTATTATTAGCAACGCCTTTGAATGACAAGATGTTTCATTTTATACTTTTTCTTGTTCTCGTTGTTTTTCTGTTCCATAATTATTTTCTTAACATAGTGTGTTCGTTTATATCATGTTTACAGTGGTAAAACCCGTTCCTCACTCTGAGAACGGATCGATTAGAAAGCATGCTATCGGAAAAAAGGAGAGTGGGGCCGGGGAATATCGGCCACTTTTCGAAAACATTTCCCTTTGAAACTTTGCATAATATTTTCAAGGTCTTGATTAGCTTAAACATTGTTAAGATACGTCGAATGCACCTAAAGAGACAAAGTTTCGATAACTGTGATATCCAAGAGCCGGCATATTGGCTGGTTTCAATGCGAGGGTCGTTGTGGGATGTATCGGACAGTCAAGTAGATTCAGTCATCGGTATAAAATATCTCGACTGTTTGGATGAATTTCCGTCATTTAACAATGAAAGTGACATTCACTTACATACTTGATATTCCCAATTTACCCTAAATAATAACCAGGACATGCTTTAAAAAAATGGATGCTCAAGAATGACACAAGTGAAATTCTCCTCTAGACCATCCTGGTAACGACAGGTTTTGTCGCATAAGGACATTACTGGATGCAGTTTGTCAGGTCAAGTTTACATAACCACGGGCCTCCGACACAGAGAGCAGTCAGCTTACGAAAGATTGATAGCACTTAAGGGCAGACACGTTCAAATAGTATTTCCGGCAAAACAGGCAAAATTTGGAATTAACGTGTGGGAAGGAGCAGAACGGGTGCTCAAGTGATACAAAACCTGACAAACAAATAGAAAGCAAAATCTTACATGTGTATATGGATCATTATTTATTTATTTATTTATTTATTTATTTATTTATTTATTGTTTGTTTGTTTGTTTGTTTGTTTGTTTTCTTCTTCTTCTTATCGAGTTCTGCTTTGTTTGAAAGCCCTCGTGGTGATCGGATTTACTGTCTTTGCTCTGTACGTAGAAGTAGGAAAATGATGCCAGAGACTGTAAATCTGTCAGACTCAGAAATATGGGTTGTGGTTTAATCCTGCAGAAGGGAAATCGTATTGCAGTAGAATGGAAATATTGGACCATTTCCACCAATTTCTTTGCATGAATGGCTGGTTGAATTATAACAAAACTTATGGCATCCCCTGGTAATATTTAATTACATACTGTAAGCTAGTTTGATGATATTTGGTATATATGTAGGACAAATCATGTGGCGTGTTCAAGAATCGTAATTCGCATTGCCTTAGTTTTCGAGTTACTTTCCCTTGGAGTTACTATTTGGAGTATAGGTAACTGTGTGAACAAACTAGGCTCATGATGTGTAGCATTTGCATTCCTATAAATATGCACAGAGAGAGATAACTGATAAAACTTGGCAAGCCTTTCTTTTTGAAATGAAACTTTATATGTTCTGATCTTTCGTGATCATTGAGCCAACTGATCTATACACGTACGAAGGTCTCTTAAGAGGCCGGACTGGTCGA
This sequence comes from Anodontia alba, assembly GCA_964016985.1. Classification (NCBI taxonomy): domain Eukaryota; kingdom Metazoa; phylum Mollusca; class Bivalvia; order Lucinida; family Lucinidae; genus Anodontia; species Anodontia alba. The sequence continues at coordinate 25,570,473 of OZ024835.1, forward strand.
AAGTATCATGTCTGGCCCGGAAAAGATAAATTCTTTAGTTGTGTTTAACATTTATTTTTGTTTGTGTTTGTGTTCCTTGCTCTCAATGATCATTCCTATCAAAGATTTGTAGATGAATGATCCGTTATAAAATAAATTTCATGATTAACCCCCGGATTAACCCTTTCATGCATGAGTTTTTTTATGTCGACACTTGAATCTGGTCATAACCATTGTTCCACATGGATGCTTACAGTCAAAAATCTAAAACAGAACGGTAAATACCGTATATCCTAATGAGATGGCTTATTATCTCATAATTTTTTGTTTGTGTTGAGGTTTTACGGCCCAGTCAACCCAATGGGGTCATGTCAAGCGCGGTCAGTTTACCTAACCATACGTTTACTGGGCAGGCTCAGTCCTCTAAGCGGTTAACCAGTATTGTAGTATTGTACACATTCTTTCGCCAGAAACAATTATCTCATAATGATAAACACGTTTTACAAAAATATTGTTTTAGTCTGTTGGGCTGAAAGGGTTAAAGTGTCACTGAGGCAGCGGCCTCACCCACCGTGGAGCAATTCAAGAGGGCAGGAAAGTTGTTAACCTTGATTGGGTTAACTACCAAGAATGGTTGAAGAAAAGTGTCCGATCAAGAGCGATTGCACAGAAGTATTCTTTTTGCATCACGAAAACATACCTTTATAATTTTGACCCCCTTACGCCCCGCTTTTATATAGTAACACTGGAGTTTACAGGTGTATACAATATTTTTCTTATTTTTGCTCAAAATATAGATTGTGGGTACTCGCTAAAACCGCCAAGGCGGTTCTAACGAATACCCACAATCTATGTTTCGAGCAGAAATATGAAAAGTATCAGAATTTTTATCTGAAAACTTCCAGATTTTGGTGGTGAACTTTTCAATATATTTGAATAGGCGTGTTTTCGTAATGACATAGGGGAGTAAAAGTAATGTCTGTCCTTTACTGAGACAGCCACAAAAAGAATAAAAGTAAGTGTGGGTATATCTTTTTGATAGATTTAAGTCAAAAGTGCAATAGGACTACAAAATGTTTTTTTTTTTTTTTTTTTTTTTTTTTGTTTTGTTTTTTGTACCTGATTTATGATATTTGTCTGTTGTGCACGAAAACGTGGGCACTTCGTTCTTGATATATTTCAGTGAAAAGTGCATTAGGCCTAGAGAATGTTTTCTATTCCCATTTTATGACACTATTCAAGAAATATTTATTGTAGCGTTTAACAACTGGAAAGTCAATATTGCACAAATAACTACGACATTTAAATGGTACCCTATCTCATAAACCAACAGTACAGTGCAAGCTGGAACGACAGTTCTGTTAATAGGTACTTGAATAGCCTTCTCCTATTGAATTGATTTTGCTTAATGTCGTCTCGCTGCTGCATTGTTTTATGTAATTGTGAAAGAATAATGTCATAAACATAATGGGATCGTAAAATTGTTATTTTTAGAGAACTTGTTATCAGAGTATTCCGAACTTTGGTGCACTGACCTAATATGATGTTTTCGACATAATCTGAATGACTCCTATCTGCTATTTATATTCCTTGCGATGGTAACTATGGCAAAAGCCATAATGGAATTTATATGAGAACAAGATCAAATGACCCCTTTCTATAACTATCATAGAATTTTGTTTGAAATTTGCCAGCAGTACTTGCCAATAGCCAACTGTCACATTAATTTAATTCTTTAGTTTTCCAAACCTCTGACTTTGGTTGTCATGACAATTGTAAATGTAAGAACGCAAACTATTCAAAATATATGTATAATTGCTTAGGAGTTACATGTATGAAGCTGGGTTCTGTGTACTTTTGTAGGAATAAACTCATCACGAAAACATGCCTATATAATTTTGACCCCCTTAAACCCCACTTTTATATAGTAAAACTGGGGTTTGCAGGGGTGTATATTATTTTTGTTATTTCTGCTAAAAACATATATTGTGGGTACTCGTTAGAAGCGCCTCGCCGAGGCGGTTCTAACGAGTACCCACAATTTATGTTTTGAGCAGAAATGTGAAAAATATCGGAGTTTTTTATCTGAAAATTTTCAGTCAGTTTTTGGAGGTGAAATTTTCTATGTATTTGAATAGGCGTGTTTTCGTAATGTTTAGCTAAATTTGGTATGCTAATGTACCTGAATTTTCATCGAAGTCACAAGCAGTCCTATTTGGTTTCAAATTGGTTTCCATGGCAACCATAACTGTTAACCCTTAAAGCGCCAATCACAACAATTGCCGTCTGCTTTGTCTTCTGCTTGTGATTTTAAAAGTCATTTCTGCAAACAGTGTGGACCCAGATAAGACTGCTCCTTTAGGAGCAGTCTTATCTGGGTCCACACAGTTTGCCGGTATGCAAACAATAGCTTTGAGAAGTTTAAGAATATTCAGCAGACGACATAAACAGACGACATTTTCAGATGCAGTTTTTCTTGGCGCTTTAAGGGTTAAGAAACAAATTAAGAGAAAATGATTAAATACTATCTCCTTCTAAAGCACAACCGAATTATTCATGTAAAGAAAATTTACAATATTCATCAGTCACACCATTACCATGCATTTGCAATTAAATTGCCTTTATTTACTTGAGTTCACTTCATGACATTTGTAATCCAAATGATATGGGATCCAATTAGAATTATTTAAATCACTTTATTTGCCAAGGAACAAGTAGTGTCGGCCAGCAAGTGGCCTTTCTCAAGAAGACCAAATCATATTGCATGTGAGCCGTGGGAGGACGGTGATACTGCGCATCTGCGCAGTCCGATCATGGTCTTTGCTAGCCGCATGGAAGGGTATCTTGGTCATGGCCACCTATTGGATGACAGCCAGTCACACCTAATCATGCATTTGCAACTAAATTTCCTTTATTTACTTTAGTTCTCTTCTTGACACTGATGATCCAAATGATTAAGGGATCCAAATAGAATTATTTAAATCATTCTGCCACTTTGCAAAGGAACACGACGTTTCGGCCATCAAATGGCCTTTCACAAAAAGACCGATTCGCATTGCATGTAAGCCGGGCGAGGATGGCGTTCGGCTGCGCATCTGCGCAGTCTGATTGGTGTCTTTGCTAGCTGAATGGGAGGGCTTCCTTGTCATGGTTATCTATTGAAGGAGAGCGAGAACTCTGGTCGGACTGCGAGGAGACGCACTGCACATTTAAAACTTTTCTAAGAAGGGAAAAAAGGAAAGAATTTCCTCCCAACGGTGAGGTGCTGGTCTGATTCTGCGCTGGTTGTACGGATATATAATAGGGATTCTGGGCCCCGGCTTAAATGTAAGAAACGATTTAAATGTGTATTTATTTATTTGCTTATTTGTAGATGTTTATTCACTCATTCATTCATTCAATTATTCATTAGTGTACTTACTTATTTGAATAATTTATTTCTTTATTTATTTTAATTATTTATATTTATTTATTTGTGTATTTTTATATTTATTTATTAATCTATTTATTTATTTCCCTATATATTCATTTAATATTTATCTGGGTATAATTTATTTTGAATAACGATACCGCGGCTTTTTTCATTTTTTTCCTATTGCATGTTTTAATATAACAATTTAGTTATCACATTTTTAATCTAATGAAAAAAAAATATCTGAATAAGTTAATATACATGACTGAGCTGGAGCGCAGTAATTCCAACAAGAATATATGTGAGTCCATCGTGGATCTGGGTCAGCCTGCTCATCAACGCAGACTGATTGTAGTCTCCGCCACTGTACTGCTGCACAGGCTGATCTGGGGGCTTAGGATGCATGCCATTTGTGACTAATGCGGTGCTCTGGCTCAATTGTTTGCAGTTCATTACGACAACACGCCAATTCAAATATATAGAAAATTTCACCTCCAAAAACTGTAAATTTTCAGATAAAAAAAAAACTGATAATTTTCATATTTCTGCTCAAAACATAAATTGTGGGTACTCGTTAGAACCTCCTCGGCGAGGCGGTTCTAACCAGTACCACAATCTATGTTTTCGAGCAAAAATAAGAAAAATAATGTATACCCCTGTAAACCCCAGTTTTACTATATAAAAGTTGGGTTTAAGGGGTTGGGGTCAAAATTATACAGGCATGTTTTCGTGATGGTTTCAAATCAGTAGAATTAGCGTGTCAGTTGAACGTAATAACTTAACGGCGGAAAGAAATTGATGATATGTAGTTTTGTAACTATTAACAAAATTGATCAGTAAAAAGCAGATGAATTTTAAGAAAGCTCATCCGTAAAGTAATTTAAATATTATTTAAGTGCTTTATTGCAAATGTAAATATCAAGTTGAATTGGTCTTCTTGAGGAAAGCCGGTTTGATGGCCGAAACGTCGAATTCCTTGGCGAATAAAATAATTTTAAAATTTTTATTCTAGTATCCATGACAAGGTTAGATTTTAAGCTGGACATCACGAAAACATACCTATATTATTTTGACCCCTTAAACCCGACTTTTATATAGTAAAACTGGGGTTTACAGGGGTATGCATTATTTTTGTTTTTTCTGCTCAAAAACATAGATTGTGGGTACTCGTTAGAACCGCCTCGCCGAGGCGGTTCTAACGAGTACCCACAATCTATGTTTTGAGCAGAAATATGAAAAAATATCAGATTTTTTTATCTGAAAATTTTAAGTTTTTGGAGGTAAAAGCTTCTATATATTTGAATAGGTGTGTTTTGGTAATGAAAACTATAGATAACACAATCTAGAAAGCCACCAAACGGTTATCAAGCTTATGTCTTCAATGTCCTTGATACACAGTCAGTTTCAGTTTTCCATAAAATTCATAACGAAAATACGCCTATTCAAGTATATTGAAAATGTCACCACCAAAATCCTGAAAGTTTTCAGAGAAAAATTGTGATATTTTTCATATTTCTGTTCAAAACATAGATTGTGGGTACTCGTTAGAACCGCCTCGTCTAGGCGGTTCTAACGAGTACCCACAATCTATGTTTTTGAGCAGAAGTAAGACAAAAAATGTATACCCCTGTTAACCCCAGTTTAACTATATAAAAGTAGAGTTTAAGGGGATCAAAATTATATAGGTATGTTTTCGTGATGACGCTTAGGTCTGTCCTCCATTTACATTTGGTTGTCATGGCAACAGTCCTTTCCCAAAGACTTCCAAACAAAATGGCAAACAAAAAACTCCAAAAGTATTGCAGTGATTTGAATAGAAGTTTAACAGTAATGCCCCTGCCATACCATCGTATTCATAGTACATAAGGTGCATTTACATGTAACAACTAAATTGGATGAGTGATTCTAATTGCTCCTCAAAAACATATAATGTGGGTACCGGTACTCAGACTTCTGAGTATAGCAATGAGAGAATATTGACTGCTGAACCCGAAAATTATGGAATGTCCGAATTTCGCTCTGACGTATTATTTTCTTAAACGCCATTGCAGCTTCAGCAGTTCCAAAACACAGAGTGCATAAGAAATAAAATAAATAATATGTCTAGCGCAACTTTTAAGCAATAAGACACATTTAAATGACAAGGACCGCAAATGAGCTAAACTTGGACGAGCGGATTTTCCAATTCTAAAAAAATAGACACGGGCGACCGAGTACATTTATCTTTAACAAACGGTGCATGCACTTTAGGAGAAGAACTAAATAACCCCAGCTTTCGTTCTAAATGTAACTTTGTATATGATGTTGTGTATGGTGTAACATACATTGATGACTAATAAATATGTGTAAATCAAATTACTCTAAATAAACTGGGCATTCTAAACACCATTTAGTCGTTTGTTATTGTCCTGCCATTCGCTATAGCATTATGAAAACACGCCTAATTAAATATATAGAAAATTTCACCTCCAAAAACTGAAAATTTTCAGATAAAAAAAAACTGATTTTTTTTTTCATATTTCTGCTCAAAACAAAGATTGTGGGTACTCGTTAGAACCGCCTCGATGATGCGGTTCTAACGAGTACCCACAGTCTGTTTTTTCGCAAAATAAGAAAAATAATGTTTACCCCTGTAAACCCCTGTTTTATTATGTAAATGTGGGGTTTAAAGGGGTCAAAATACTATAGGCATGTTCTTGTGATGGAATAAATGAGCTGCAACGTGATAAACCGTACCTTCAGATATGTTCGCCCAATGAAGACTTAAATCAGCCTGCGCATCCGCACAGTCTGATCAGAGTCTTCGATGTCCACATCAAGAAATTAGGCATCCTTGGCTCTCCAGAATGTAACCAGTGAAGATTCTTAACAGATTATGCAAATGTGCGGGCTGATCTGATACTTCCTGGGCACACACGTACGAAGGTATGTTTTCTCACGTTGCAGCTGAAATTTTCACTGCATGTATATTGCATTAGAAAGAAACAGAAATAATCTTAATAAACATGTTCATTGGATGACCTGGTTAATCGATTAGCATATACATGTAGGTTGAAAAATACATTTTCACACGAAGTATTCCTGGTCCTGCTGAACCCGGATATGCAGTTAAATATTTGTCAGTTAATATGGGTTGATGTAAGAAAAAAAGTAACAAAATAAAATCTATTTTTATTTTGATTTAATACATTGAAATAAACATCGAACTCACAAAGTATATTAAACAACAAAAAAATAAACAAAAACGACATTAACAGACAGTAGTACACAAGGCACAGACAAAAGAAAAGTTAACCAAACAACCCCTTCTTCCCTAACAAGCGATCACAGTTCTAGACATGATCCACTAAACACAACAAACATGACAAAACATGAAAATGCCTGCAGCGACCATCTATAAGACCATCTAAATAAGATACAACGCCAGAATCACTGCCGTAAAACAATCAATATTACAGGGCTATTGCACTGATAATGGTGAATATTGTCCCGAGTTGGGATATCGGACACGAGAGTGCGAGTGTCCTTCGACACAAACTCGGGACAATATTAGCCAATATCAGTGTAATAATCCTTTAATTATATAGCTATAAATATTTTGCAAAATACGCACGCGTCCGTAGCACTATTTTTTTTTTTTTTTGTCCATGCTGTAAAACGTCATCAGATGCAACGTCGCCTAACAGTAAAATTTTAAGGCATCCGCGTAGACGTGCAGTATCAAGTTAGCGTGCTGATATTGGGTAATATCATATTGGCATATAGTATCAGAGACTCGAAGTCTTCATAGCTGATTCAAATGGTGCTCTCAGGTCGATTTTTAAGCTTTTTACGGCAAGGTAAATTTTGCTTCTCGGGCAAATGATGAAAAAATTATTTTCTTAAAATGTTTTACAGAGTAAGGTTCAAACTTAAAATATATGGTTAAGGTTGCAAAAAAAAAAAAAAAAAAGAAAGAAAAAGAAATAGTTACAATCAACAATTAGAAAGCTTCAACGCAAACAAAACAAATAATTGTTGTACCACAATAGAAGCTGAGGGCAAGTGTTGGGCGCCCATAAAGGCCACTAAAGTCCTCCTACACGCCCCCTCCCCCCTGCCCTCGTCCCTTCTATCCCTGTCTCTTGATCTATACACATGTATAAAATCATGGAATCTCCAAACGACTTCACCTATGAAACCACTTGGTGTGTTTTCACCAATTTTCAAATGGCTTTTTTTTTTTTTTGTCAGTGGAAGATTGTCATTTAATTGAAACGGTCGTTTCATTGATCAAGATTTCTGCCATTCACATACATGCTAGAAAATCTTCTTTTTCCAAAGCGAAAAAGAAAAAAAATGAATCCAAGTCTTGATATGTAGCATTGGTATTCTGAGATCTACTAAATCTGTTTGAATGATGATCTCCAGTTGACGTTTGACCTTCTAACGGCTAGATTAAGTTTGCTTTACACTATACTTGTATGAGAGGTACTGATGGCAGTTGGTTCTAGGCATGGGTAGCCCTGATCTTGCCCCTGTGACTTTTGTTAAATAGTACAGAAGATGTGCTGGAAGAACAAGCCTACCAAAGACACTAAATGGAAGAATACTAAGAAACCAAGAGGTCAATGTGCCACAATTCGCTCACCTGAGTAAAACAGCCATTGCATATCTGCAGATGCCATGCAACATTCTTCAAGTATTGCTACAGCAACTAGTCAAACTAGCGGATATTCTTTAAAAAAATACATTCAACATGTATATAGAAATCATATTAGCTATGTCGTAAAAAGGTCAACAGTCAACAGTCAAACTTGTGATTTCTCGTGCACCCACAATGCTTTATACTATGATTCAGTTTTAAAGCTTCCCTGGTTCGCTTGGTTCGTTAGAAGATGTTTAATGGTTTGAAACATTTCTTGATATAGTACGAGGGCAAGTCAATAAGTAACCAGCCTATCCCATTTTCAATTGACCGAGACACCCAAGATTTCCATGCCTGAGGGCAAAATTGCACCCTTATCGTATCATTCACTCCTAAGATATTGAATGTCAAACATGGTTAGCGATGCAAAAGTAAGCTTTTCGTCAAAAGTTGAGTACATTGCTGTAATTCGGTACTTGTATTTGAAAGGGAAAATAGGTCAGGAAATACATTGCAAGTTGACCAATGTTTATGGGTCTTCTGCACCATCGTATGCACAAGTTAAATTCTGGGTTGGGGAATTCAAACGCAACAGAACGTCTTCAGAAGACGCCTATCAGATGCCACCGATGAAGAAATGTGCAACAAAGTACGGTATCTGGTGTACTCTGATAGGCGAATTATGGTGGAAGAAATAGCGAATGCATTACACATTTCACATGGTAGCATTTCAACAACTTTACATGATCGCTTTGGTATGCAGCAGCTAACAGCCCGTTGGGTCCCAAAATCCCTTAGCGACGAGCAAATGGCAACCAGAGCATCAGTATACAGCGCATTGTTGAAGCCGTTTAGGTCAAAAAAAGACGATTTCCTTTCATGTCTGGTGACTGTAGATGAGACCTAGGTCCATTATTATGAGCCAGAGAATAAAGCTCAAAGTCGCCAGAGTGTAGGGCCGGGGTCTACGAGGCAAAAGAAGTTCAAAAGGCAACCCTCTGCTGGCAAGGTGACAGCAATTGTATTTTGGGATACACAAGGCGTTATTAGGTTGGACTTTCTAGCAAAGAAAAGTACAATAACAGGTGCGTATTGTGCAAATTTGCTCGACTAACTGAGACCTGTGATGCGTGAAAAACGCCGAGGTTAACTCTCCAAAGGGATTCTGCTCCAACAGGACAATGCGAGAGTCCACACATGCAAAATTGCAATGGATGCTATTGAGCGGAATGGGTACGAGCTAATACCGTACCCCGCCTATTCTCCGGACTTAGCTCCTAGTGACTATTTCCTATTTCCAAACTTGAAAAAGGATATCCGTGGACGTCATTTCCGGTCCTACGAAGAAGTCGTAGCGGCAGTTGAGGAGTGGGTCAGAGACAAGGACACTGGCTTCTTCAGTTCTGGGCTGATGACACTGGAACACCGTTGGTCCAAGTGCATCATTCTAGAGGGCAATTACATCGAAAAAGAAGAGATCGATCTCACCCAGAAATAAGTTAGCCTGTTTTTATTTACTCGCCCTCGTAGCTATCTTAGTCATTGAAGATTGACTGTTAAATCTAATTCCCTTTGATAGAAGGCTCCACATGAGATTGACTCGGCAGTTATTTCAGTGGAAAATGCGTATAAATTGTTCATGCGTTTATACATGTATACATCTAAGGAGCAAGAGTAAATACCTCCACCATCCCCTTCCCCAACCCCTGGAGAACAAATTTATTGTATCTAAGGTTTTGCTACTCTGATCATATATTGGGAGGTGCAACTATTAGTTTACGATACAGTTTGAGAAAACAACTTTACTTTTCAACATTTTAGAGCTACGAGGGTCCTGCAAAAAGTTCTGCCACTAATAGGCTTCCTTGGTTTTATCCCAGGTATATTTTAAAATGCTTCACTGCACTTAAATGATGTGTTGAATAGATAACGATACCCGTTTTATTTCGTTCAAATTGCTTTCCAACTGACCGAGTTATTTTAAATTGAAATAAATGCAGTCATATACACTGACCAATTTACTTGTTACAATAAGACACGACCAAGCAAACGATGGCCAGGAGTCAACATTTTACAGGACAACGCCTCCTCTCATAAGTGTGAGATTGTTAAGTCTTTTTTGGTTTCTGAAAAGGTGAAAGTTTTAAACCATCCACCTTCTTCACCTGATCTGAGTCCCTGTGACTTCTTTTTATTTCCAAGGCTTAAGAAAATGTTTTCTGGAAATGTATACGCCTAGAAGTTCTCTTGACAGCGCTATGTATCAGTGTCTCTAACAGATACCGAAAGAAGACTATTTACCTGCTTTTCGCGACTGGGTGAAAATGTTACAAAAATGTGTTTTAGTAAAGGGGGAATACTTTGAAGGTTTGTAATAAAAATATGTTTTATAAAACGTAGCACTGAAGTAATCCGAACACAGTGACAAAACTGTTTTGCGGGACCCTCGTACATCAGGAGATAAGGGTGAAGTTTCGCGCAAGCAAAACTGGTTTAAGTCCTCATCTCTCAGTAGTTTTTCTACTTCCCGGTCCATGGCAGTTTACTTTACTTGTTTCGGTGGTTTCATATGTGGCGTTTGTTTTGTCATTACATGTTTCTAGTTGTTTCTTCTTACGTTGTTTTGGGTAGGCTGCGCATTTCTTGGGCAACTTGACTTACATTACAAAAACACGCCTTTTCAAATATACTGAAAATTTTACCACAAAAAAAAAATGAAAATTTTCGGATGAAAAATTCTGATATTAATCATATTTCTGCTTAAAACATAGGTTGTGAGTACTCTTTAGAACCGCCTGCTTTGAGACGGTTCTAATAAATACCCACTATCTATGCGTTTGAGCAGAAATAAAAAAAATCATGTATACCCCTATAAACCCCAGTTATACTATATAAAAATGGGTTTAAAATTATAAAGGCATGTTTTTGTGATGTATGTTGTAAGACATGATATAAATGCGTTCATGTACTGGTGTTACGTTTGTAGAAAATGGACCGCTTTACATTTTGAATGTCCTTCCAACTGAAGCTAAACAAGAAATAAAACCGATTGATCCTTTAGACAAATGAACACACTAAAAAGTGCTGAAGTATCCATCACGAAAACATGCCGATATAATATTGACCCTATTAAACCCCACTTTTGTATAGTAAAACTGGGGTTTACAGGGGTATACATTATTTTTCTTATTCCTGCTCAAAACATAGATTAAGTGTTCGCTTTAGTACCGCCTCGTCAGGCGGTTCTAACGAGTACCCACAAGTTATGTTTTGTGCAGAAATATGAAGAATATCAAAATTTTTACCTAAAATTTTTCTTTTTTTTTTGTGGTAAAATTTCAGTATATTTGAATAAGCATGTTTTCGAAATGGCTGTTATTTGGGCCAGACTAGCAAGTTTCGGAAAATTAAGGCCTCATCAATGACCCTCATAAAAGTTTCAGATATCCCAGAACCGGCTCCGCAATTAAAGACTAAAAAATATAACTCACTATATTGAAGTACAAGAAGCCATTAACGGCACACACGCAGCAATAACACCATATTAAACCCGTTTTACAAGCACACAAAATACAACTACAGATACCTCGCCGTCTTTGTTTGTGCGTCAGTTCAGGCATCAGACTCAATGATGGCCTTTTCGTAAAACTTTAACAAGTGGTTTGGGGCTTGATGATATGTCTTTGCTCGGTCCGCCTAGGCTATTGGTTTTCATTTATTCTGGCATACAGTAGAATTAGCCATGAGTACTCGTCTTTGATTATCATTGTGACTAATTTCATTTTTCTGTTTTCGCTTTGATGCATTGACTGAGTTGGGAGCCTTTATGCGAACCGCATTCTTATGTATTGTAATATTAAGAGTAACATCGGGACCCAGGGTGAAGTTGTCTTTAACCACCCGCACCCGATACCCCCCTCGCCCCCTCCCCCCATCCCCACCCTCAAGGTAGTTTATTCTACTGACCGTTCTAAGGCGGTGATCCCGGTGTTAGTCTTACTCTTTATTGCTTTGTGGTTTATTCTACGAGGCGATTTGTTTTATGTCTTCCCTTGTGTTGTTTTGTTCTTGTGTTTTTCAGTCCTATTAGCATTGCGATTACTTTGCTTGGGGAAGAGAGAGCTAATCTTAGTGCTTTTCGTACGTTTGTTCGATTTGCGCTTGTTTGGGTTTGTCTGTTTCCTCTTCCTCTTGGTGTCTGTAAAGGGCTGCGGTTTGTGATTGTGGTACTCCCTCGTCTTTTCTCTTTCCTTTTTTTTTCCATGTGTGGCGTTTGGTTTGTCATTGTTCTTCATTTCTCCCGTGAGGGGTTGTGCTTCGTGAATGCTGCATTATCTGGGTATCTTTAATTGTATGTTTGCCGTCAGAAGCAGTGCAAAAGCTTTCACGAACATTTTATCTTCAGAAGCAGTGCTAAAACAGGTTATATTCTTAGTTGTATGGAAGTAAACAAATAAACAGAGTATTTATATAATGTTCTTTTTGCTATTCTCCTGGAACATCCTTGTCATGCTGTTCATTAGACCCACGAAAGAGTGACCGAACTTTTTTGGTGAAGACGAATGCTGTCATGATGATCACACCCTGACTAGCATTTGAAATAATAAATAAATATTCAAGAATATCAATGTGCCAAAAAATCCGAATAAAGCCAAATGTCCATGCAAGACCCGTCAAGGTTGATAATCGAGCATAAATGCCTAAATAGCTCCTTTGCTGGTTTACATGGAATGATCTAATATCGCTTTTCTTGATTTTGATAACAACAAAACAGAAAAGAAAACTGTTTACAAAAATAGTGACTGCCGTTGGAATGAGAAAAGTTGTCATATGTAAGAGTTTAGACGACAAATAACAAACTGACCCGCCGTACCCCGTATTTTTGCCATTACTTGTAGAAAGTGACACAATTAAGTTGATAAGAACTAAGGTAAAAGAAGCCAACACGACATACACTATTCTACGAATTGTAGATAACCAGTTAAATTTGTGAGCGATCGGTTTTAGTTTCTTGAAAGCATGGTACATTTCAACAGAGCATACGTTCAATGAGAACATAACAGACAGCCACAGGAAGTGGCAGATGGCGCCAATAAATTCACATAACCAGGCCGGCAGTGACCTCTGACCTGAGCCAAACTGATATACCGTCTGAGCCAAGAAGAGGCATATGCATAGCATAATGTTATTGACCCCTGGTTGCGACTGTAGTTCTGAGAACGTCATGTAAATAATTATAGTTATTAGCAAACAGGCAATTGACAGGCAGGTGCAGACGAGAGATAAAATTTCTTTTGGGGGTACCCCTAGTTCGCCTGTTTTCATATTTGGACTGTACAAATTGTCTGATTCTGAAAAGGTATCATACACAGCTTCGAAGTCGTCAATGCAGAGTGTAATTATATCGTCAGTTTGTTCAAACTCCCATTTTGTGAACACAAAATGAGAAAGGTTTCCTAGGAAATACAGAATATTGTTCTTTATATTCACAGGAAACTCCTGTATGCTTATTTCGACAAACGGACATATATGTAGTTTTGTAACAGTTTCAGGAGTAGGAATTTGAATAGGAGAGTTGTTTTCTGTAAATTGTCTAATTTCTTTAATTATTGCAACCTCTCTAAGATACGTTTGCGTTGCTTGCATTGCAGTGGGAGGATAGATATTGCACACGAAATCTGAAAACGAACGAAAACTGCAATAAACAAAATGTGCAAGAAAAGAAATATTCGGAAGCAAACTAAAACTGATATTATGTACATTTACAACAGTGCTGGATATGGTGTCGCTGGCGTCTACAAATGTTTCAGCATCAGTAATAATTCGAACCAAAAAATACTCAGTAATAATATCATTAGTTTTTCTAATTGTGGTTCTGTAAATTCGAAAATCTTTTAAACTAGCTTCTGGTATGAGGCCAGTCATAATGGTCTGTAAATTATGTCGAATCATATTTACATCAACCATATCTTCAGAAAGGTAGGTAACGGTGTCGTCTGGAACTGGGGTAAATTTGATAAAAATACCAAACAGTTCATTTAGAGTCCATGTAAAGTTGCGTGATACACAGGTCTTATTCTGCATATATCTTGATCTAGAACACAACAGTTCTCTGCACACCATCTGCAAGAAAATCCATAAAATAAAAATGTCAGTACAAGAAAGGACAAACATACGGAAGAGGATTATTTTGATGTGATTGGAAAACCCCGGCCGTTGCATGAGAAAATATATATGAGCCAGCGCATTACATAACCTACAAAATGGCATGTGCGCCCAGCGAAGACTCAGATTAGCTTGGGCATCCGCCCAGTCTGATCAGAGTCTTCGCTGTACGCTTAATGGATAGCTAAGGCCCAAAGCTTCTTCATGCGGTCAGTGAAGACTGATCAGACTGGGCGGATGCCATTTTTGACATCCACTGGCTCAATTGTTTGAGTATGCGCAAACTACAAAAATTCCGATTATTCTCCGCAGTAGCAAAAAAAAAGGGGTCAGAAAAAAAGTCGAGGGAATGCCACAATCACAAACCGCAGCCCTTCCCAGACACCAAGAGGAAGAGAAAACAAACAAAACCAAACAAGCGCAAATCGAACAAACGCGCGAAAAGCACTAAGATTAGCTCTCTCATCCCGAAGCGAGGTAATCGCAATGCTCAAAGGACCGAAAAACACGATAACAAAACAACATCAGGCAAACCTTAAAACAAATCGCCTCGTAGAATAAACCACAAAGCAACACAAAGAAAGACTAACACCGGGGACCACCGCCTTAGAAAGTCTGTTAAGGATTTTGTCCGCAACGATTTATAGTCATTCTAGATTCCCTTTTAACATTTATACCGTAACAAATTCGGTTGTGCTCTTTTAACCTGTTTGTTCATACTATTTTAAATAAACGTTTGAGACTTTAAAAGGTATTTCACTCATCTAATTAAGCTTAAAATTCTGAACTCTAGTAAGGTCTTTTTTAAACCCCCATTATATCTCGAGTTTAATTTATTATGTTAGCTTTAGAATTTAGAAAATGTTAAAGATGATTATGATACCGATAGCCTTGTCTGACATCCGTTAAACATTTATTGCTGTTAAGCTAACTACTGTGATTCAATGCTCCGGCAAACGAATAAGCTGATACATGTACATTCTACTCTCGTTATCTCGACCTCGCTTATCTCGTATAACCGCTTGTCTCGAAGTGAAATTCTGGTCCCTGTTTTAACATTGAAATCTAAGAACAGGTAACAAAATATTGAGGAAAAGAGGAGAAATTGCTCAGGAGCAATTTCTCCTCTTTTCCACAATATTTTCAATATATCTCTAACTTCAGGAGTCAAATTACATATTCATTTGTTAAGTGTGGTTGTTCGATTTATTGGTTTCCTCACCTCCGCAGCTCTGATATTTCGAGGTACGGATATCTCGAAGTGTTTCAGAGAGTCCCTTGGAATTCGAGATAACGAGAGTCGACTGTATATATTTCCCATATGGCAGTGTGCGTAGGACATCAGCTTCTAATTGTTTTACATCTTACATATTGATAGATATAAATCTGGCAATAAATCTTCGGTACCAGATGAAACTGCTTTATTTAGCTGATGTTCTTTAGTGCAAAATTTAACAACTCTTTGTTCAAAGGTTATACAGTCGAACCTCAATGGCTCGAACATCATTGGGACCATGGAAATTCGTTCGAGACATGGGTAGTTCGAGCCACTGAGGGTTAATCATAACACCAGTTCAGGAAGCAAATAGCGACAATTTAGGGAAATCTTTTTGATTTTCTACATAATGATTGTATCTTGAGTGTACGCATTAGAATCGCCTCGATGAGGCGATTCTAATGAGTACACACAACATACAATTCCATGATAAAATAAGAAAAAATCTCTAAATATTTGTTTTCTTGAGCTATTTGAAGAATTTTTAGGGACTGAAAAAAGAGTTCGAATTATCCATGGTAAACGAGCCATCCGTGTTCGAGCCATTGAGGTTATACTGTATTATCAAAATCAATGGTGTCATCATCTAAGAGTCAACACAAGTATTAAAGAAGATGTCCACATAGTACCAAGGCGCTTCTAATGAGTATACACAACGTATGTTATTTTATGGCAAACAGAAGAACATGTCCAGAATTATCAGCAACCAGCCCTACTTAACAAGTCCTCTGTGTCCAGGAAGAGTTATAATTACAGAAAATAGCCTACGAGTGACGCGAAAATAGTATAAATTTCATCATGAAAACATGCCTAACCTTTGTTTGAAATATTAGGACATTTATTCTATTCTATATTCAATGTTAGGACCATCCCATTAATGACCACTTCATCACGAAAACATGCCTATATAATTTTGACCCCTTAAACCCCACTTTTATACAGTAAAACTGGGGTTTACAGGGATATACTAATTATTTTTATTTATTTCTAATCAAAGACTTAGACTGTGGGTACTCGTTAGAACTGTCTCGTCGAGGCGGTTCTATCGAGTACCCACAATCTATGTTTTTAGCAGAAATATGAAAAAAAAAATGTCAGAATTTTTTATCTGAAAATTTTCATTTTTTGGTGATAAAATTCTCAATATATTTGAATAGGTGTGTTTTCGTAATGGCCACGACGGAAAACTCACATGCCACAAAGCAACAAAACGAAACCAGCTAGCTCCCTCTTCCCAAATGCCAGACACGTATCCTTCAAACCAAACAGTAAGAGAAACATTACAATGTCACAGCGAGCAGCCACTCATCACGAAAACACGCCTATATAATTCTGTCCCCCTTGAACCCCACTTTTATATAGTAAAACTGGGGTTTACAGGGGTCTACATTATTTTTCTTATTTCTGCTCGAAAACATAGATTGTGAGTACTCGTTAGAACCGCCTCGATGAGGCGGTTCTAACGAGTACCCACAATCTATGTTTTGAGCAGAAATAAGAAAAATGTCAGAATTTTCTATCTGAAAATTTTCAGTATTTGGTGGCAAAATTTTCAGTATATTTGAATAGGCGTGTTTTCGTAATGCAAAGAACGACCAACACTCGAACCTTAGAACGGTCAGTTTTAAGAAACTACCGGAAACGGGGTTGAAATCGAAGATTTGTAAGACAAACACAAAATACAGTAAAATTCCACTTATACATGTAAGACCATTAACATTACAAAAACAAGCCTATTCAAATATACTGAAAATGTTACCACCAAAAAATGAAAAATTTCAGATAAAAAAAAAATCCGATATTTTTTTTCATATGTATGCTCAAAACATTTCACCTACAGACGAGGCGGTTCTAATAAGTACCAACAATCGATGTTTTTGAGCAGAAATAAGAAAGATAATGTACACCTGTTAACCCCAGTTTTACTATGTAGAAGTGGGGTTTAAGGGGGTCAAAATTATATAGGCATGTTTTCGTGATGAAGTGGTCATTAATGGGATGGTCCTAACATTGAATATAGAATAGAGTAAATGTCCTAATATTTCAAACAAAGTTTAGGGCAAACTTTTGCTTTTATGCAATTGTTTCTTAAAATACGGAGTGTAAAGGAAAACAGTGTAGACCCTGATCAGACTACTCCTGAAGGACGTAGTCCATCCCAAAGACAAAGTGGATTTGGAAAATACCTATTGTGTACGATATCGCGCGCCTCAGTTGTGCAAATATATAGCTGAAACGGGCAGAAAATTCAACACGAGACTGAGTGAAAATCAGAAAATGTACCACAGGTATACACCAGGTCAGATTGAAACTCATCTGAAGCATATTTAAACACAAGCGCAATGAGAGATCATATCCTGTAAGTCTAACAATGCCATTGACTGGGAGGGGCAAAAGTAGCTGACAGTGAGAATAATCAGAGTCTCAGGCAAGTCGAAGAAACTATCAAGAAACTGACCAGTTTATATTACGAGGTCAAGGTCACAGTCTGATTATAGATCTCGATGAGAAACTGTCACAGTAAGTGTAATTCTTCTTTGGATATGAACAAAAGAATTTTTTGGAGTGATACGACAATCTGTCCTGATGAATTGCCACACTGTCACTGTAGGTGAAATTTGTCACACTATCACTGTAGGTGAAATTCTTCTTTGGATATGATCAAAAGAATTCATGTGATATTCGATTCTGATGAACCTATTCAGTGAATAACATAGATTGTTTTTAATAGGGTGCGTGCGTGCGTGCGTGCGTGCGTGTGTGTGTGTGTGTAAGAGAGAGAGAGTTCATTAATATTTTACTAATTTGTTTGCAAACAGAACGCATTCACTTTTATAAACACATATCATTCGCTTTCATGTAAGAAATTATAATAAAACTATCGGTAGCCTACTGCCCAGCTAGCATTCTACGTAAATCTACATCGGACCGTCATCGGCCCGTCAGCTACCCTGACGGGCCGATGACGGCCCGATATAGATTTACGTAGAATGCTGACTGGGTGCTGTCCTTATGTTTATTCATACCTAAGTGTATTAACATTTAAAGCGCCAAGAAAACCTGTATCTGAAATGTCGTCTGTTTATGTCGTCTGCTGAATATTCTTGCAAACTTTTCAAACCTATTTTTGCATACAGGCAAACAGTGTGGACCCAGATCAGACTGCTCCTAAAGGAGCAGTCTGATCTGGGTCCACACTGTTTGCAGAAATGACTTTTAAAGTAACTGGCAGAAGACAAAGCAGACGACAATATTTGTGATTGGCGCTTAAAGGTTAACATTTGTATTTTAGGCATGACGTGATTCTGACAACAACAACGCCTAAAAAGACCCTGTATTTGTAACTTTTCAATTCATCCAAAGTATTGCGCGGAAACATTAAATTTACAAATTAATTACAAATATTTCGGTATAACTCTCAACTAATTATTCTGTACTATACTAAATATTGTTCCGTAGCTTATCAAGCTACTAACGATTTGCTTCGTTGACCATAAGTTAATCAGTGCGTCAAGGATATATATAGTCAGGTTTCTGAATTTCCGTAGCTTGCAAAAAACGTAACCCTAGCATCGGAAAGATATACGGCTGAGTTTTTGTATATATAAAGCTTGCATATTGGTTCATACAAAACCGCTGTATAGTGATGCGAAACTAATTGCATTATGGAGAAACGCATGTATTTTGCATGATACTGGTTTAGAGTTTTGCCAAGCAGCTGTAAGTTCTATTAAGCGAATAGTATATACTAACAGGTAAAGTACACCCCATATACACCCAACCCGCGATAAATTAATCTGAACAGTTGATGTCTGAATATAAATTAGCACTGATTGTTTAAAATTCTTGTCGCGTTTTGAAAAACGGCGTGTATTTTATGGAATTTTGATGAACATTTTTGTTTGCGGAAATTACGTCAATTATTATGTTTGGTCTTCATACATTCTTACCCAGTATAGTTCGTCAACAAAAGTTTGAAATTATGGACATGAAGAAATGCGCGGCGATTTCCCTCAACATGCATGTTTAAGACTTACGTAAGTACGATACAGTATTCTATACGAACATTTTTTATTAAAAATAAAAAACATTTGCACGAAAGACCGAAAGATGTCTGGTAAAATTTAAGTAGTGTCATTTAAAATGGTATCATAAAATTTGCAATCAAACGTTTTCTTACAGGTTTATTGTTGCGGCCATATTGGATTAAAAATCAAACATTTTTGTATGTTAAACCATTTCTGTATACCTTCTGATATAGGCTATAAGAAACGGTAGAAGATTTCTTTGAAACGCAGTTTGCATGTGGAATTTAAAACTCATGTCAGACAGGAAAACGGGCTACTTTCCCTTAAATGCGGAAAACAACCGGGGTGTCACTAATGACGTCATGTTTGCATATGCGCATGAGAAAATGTATATTCTGCTTTCTGTTTTGAGCATTTTGTCTTTTCTTTAAGAGTTTAACCTGAATATACAAGTTTTGTATACTTAGAAATTGTTAAGTATCAACTGGGCCTCCATAGAACTGTGTCACCATAGTGCGAGTTCTCGCGAAATGCAATGTTTGCTACATTTATATAGTTGTTTTATATACAGACGTGTCCAGGTTTTCGGGCCTCAGACTCAATGACGGCCTCTTCGTAAAACTTTAACCAGTGGGTTGGGGCTTGACGATATGTCTTTGGCTTGGCCCGCCGTGGTTCAACTATTGGTTTTCGTTTACTCTGGCATACAGTAGAATTAGCCATGAGTACTCGTCTTTGTTTATTATAGTGATTAATTTGATTTTTATGTTTTCGCTTTGATGCATTGACTGAGTTGGGAGCCTTTATGCGAACCGAATTTTTATGTATTTCTGTATTAAGAGTAGCATCGGGACCCAGGGTGAAGTTAGCTAGCTGTAAAAGTGCTTTAAACCCCCCGGTGGTTTGCTCTACCGACCGTTCTAAGGCGGTGGTCCCGGTGTTAGTCTTACTCTTTGTTGCTTTGTGGTTTATTCTACGAGGCGATTTGTTGTATGTCTTTCCATGCGTCATTTTGTTCTTGTGTTTTTCAGTCCTTTTAGTATTGCGATTACCTCGCTTGGGGAAGAGAGAGCTAATCTTAGTGCTTTTCGTACGTTTGTTCGGTTTGTGCTTGTTTAGAATTGTCGGTTTCCTCTTCCTCTTTGGGTCTGGGAAGGGCTGCGGTTTGTGATTGTGGCATTCCTTGGACTTTTCTCTTACCTTTTTTTTTCTTCCTAGATCGAAATAAATCGTATATCTTTCTGATGCTAGGGTTAGCAAAAATTGAGTACTAGAGTCCGTACTAATCCGTATTAGAGTAAACCGATATTACAGTCGAACCTCAATAACTCGAACACCGATGGCTCGTTTACCGCGGCTGATTCGAACTCGTTTTTGAGTCCCTACGAAATTTTTTCCGATAGCTCCAGAAAATAAATATTTAAGGAAAGTTTCTTAAATTATCTTGAAATTGTATGTGGTGTGTACTTATTAGAATCGCCTCATCGAGGCGATTCTAATGTATACACTCAACATACCATTACTGTATATAAGATCCAAAAGATTTCTCTAAATTATCGCCATTTGCTTCCTGACATCGTATCATGATTAACCCTCAGTGGCTCGAACAACCCATGTCTCGAACAAGTTTTCATGGGCCAAAGATTTTCGAGCCATTGAGGTTCGACTGTATATCAATACCATATACATGTACCGGAGCTGCTCTCAGTAAAGCGAAACACTGGCGAGTGTTTTTGAAAACAAATAGTTGCATCTTCTGAACGATTAATTGAAAATTTGTCTTATGTGTCATTAGAGAGTACCCGTTATTCTCGCAGACGAGAATTGATGTTAAAATCGAATAAACTATATAATGTATTATTAATTTTATACAGAATCAAATAAACACTATCAACGCAGTAAACATTTTCTCAGTTTTGCTTACAAACAAGCATACAAAAATATTATTCGCATAGACCGCCACCTTGGTTGTGCCAAAAGACAGCATGCGAATAGTTTGGGGATATTTGCTGTTGTTTTGCGAGTAACTGCGAACCTCTCGGTTAACTGAACGCAGCCCTGTTGATGTATCTTTTACTATAGGGATCAAACAAGGTTCTTCATGCATTAACATTCGTCATGTCCCGTGGGAGGTGTTGAAAACCAAGGCCGGAGGCCGCGGTTTTCAACATTTCCCAAGGGACCTGGCGAATGTTAATGCATTGAGAAACCATGTTCGATCGCTTTTATTGCATAAAAACTGAAAAAAATTGCTACAGTTCGCGTTATTTCTTGCACTATTTTGTTTCGCCTTTTCACCGATGTCTCGTGAACGTAATTTCTACTGACTATGCTCGTTCTAGGGCCGAGCAGTACATATCTCGTAACGGCAGCAAATCTGGGGCCCCGGTACGATCATATTGAAAGTTGCGTAGCCGTGCATTAACAGCACGCGAATTGCCTTGTTAATACACGGCTTTTCGCCGGTTAATGCACGGCTCTTAATAACGTGCGACACTACTTTTTATGCAATAAAAGGTATTAGTTCATCGCTAACAGTAATTCTATATGTAGTAAATTACAGAACCTCGCTGTAAAACTGCAAATATTTCTATTCGAATATATACATCTCCGCAGTCCAGGCAAGATATTCACTGCTCTCCAACAGAAAACCGCAAAAACCATGGCGAGACCGTCCTGATGTACATGCTTGGTCAAATCTTAACCTCTTACGATGAGTAATACATTATTCCTGGTGTTCGTCCTAATGTGCATTGTTGTTACAAAGTATTATGTTACGCAATAAGTGCAAAAAATCAAATCCGAATAGTGAAAATAGCCATCAGAGGAGATGGCAGACCCTCCGACCGATAGATAATATGACCTCAACCTCGTGTACAGTCCTACCAATTATCATCTTGGACAAGATCTTCAACTCTATTAAATATTGACCGAGTATTCAAAAGCATATTGGAGTACTGGCGCGCGCAAAAAACAAAAACAAAAAAAAAAACAAAAAAAAAAACAAAAAAAAAAACAAGAGGCCCACGGGCCACGGTTCGCTCACCTGAGTGACATAGCCACTGCAGACATACAGATGTTCCCAATAATATATGCAAAGATTCAGCCATAAGGCATTCTTATGGCTTATTTTGGAGAATAAGATTTTTAAATGTTTTTTCCCATACAAATGCATAGGGAAGCAAACTTGTACGACCATTATTTTAGCAACTTTGGTAGACCCCCTGTCCCCGATGTTCTGGGGGAGAAGATTTTTAAATGTTTTTACCATATATGGGCATGGCGGCCGTCTTGGTCAATGAACCGCGACCATTTTAGCAATCTTTCATTTCCCCAACCTAAGGAGGCTCCATATGAAATTTGTGAAAAATTGGCCCAGAGGCTCCAGAGGAGAAGTCGTTTGAAATTCTGAATATTTTTCCCATACAAATGCATAAGGAAGCAAAATTGACCTCACGGTAAAAAGGTCAAATGTCAATGTACGACCATTATTTTAGCAACTTTGGTAGACCTCCAGTTTTCGATGATATATGTAAAGATTCAGCCACAAGGCATCCTCGGTTTTGGAGAACAAGATTTTTAAAGGTTTTTCCCATACAAATGCATAGGGAAGCAAACTTGACCTTGCCGTAAAAAGGTCAAATGTCAATATACAACATTTATTTTAGCAATTTTGGTAGACCTCTCATCCCCAATGACTTATGCAAAGATTCAGCCCCAAGGCATCCTAGGTTCTGGAGAAGAAGATTTTTAAAGGTTTTTACCATATATGGGCATGGCGGCCATTTTGGTCAACTTACCGCAACCATTTTAGCAATCTTTCGTTCCCCCAACCTAAGGAGGCTCCATATGAAATTTGAGCAAAATTGGCCCAGAGGCTCCAGAGAAGAAGTCGTTTGAAATTCTGAACATTGTTCCAATACAAATGCATAAGGAAGCAAAATTGACCTTACCATAAAAAGGTCAAATGTCAATGTACGAACATTTTTTTAGCAACTTTGGTAGAGCTTCAGTTTCTAATGATATATGTAAAGGTTCAGCCATAAGGCATCCTCGGTTTAGGAAAACAAGATGTTTAAAGGTTTTTCCCATACAAATGCATAGGGAAGCGAACTTGACCTTGCCGTGAAAAAGTCAAATGTCAATATACGACATTAATTTTAGCAATTTTGGTAGATCTCCCGTCCCCGATGACTTATGCAAAGATTCAGCCCCAAGGCACCCTCGGTTCTGGAGAAGAAGATTTTTAAAGGTTTTTACCATATATGGGCATGGCGGCCATCTTGGTCAATGGACCGCGACCATTTTAGCAATTTTTCGTTCCCCCAACCTAAGGAGGCTCCGTATAAAATTTGAGCAAAATTGGCCCAAGGGCTTCAGAGGAGAAGTCGTTTGAAAATGTTAACGGACGGACGCACGGACGGACGGACGGACGCACGGACGGACGAACGGACGGACGACGAACGAAAAGTGATCACAATAGCTCATCCTGAGCATATCTCAGGTGAGCTAATTAAAAAAAAACAACTTTATATAACTACAAATTGAAGTGAGAGCTATCATACTTGCACGCGACTAGCCTACTGAACCTCAAAGGGAGTTATCCCAGTCAGCATTCTACGTAAATCTATATAGGGCCGTCATCGGCCCGTCAGGGTAGCTGACGGGCCGATGACGGTCCGATGTAGATTTACGTTGAATGCTAGCTGGGATGGTGCGCATAAGAATGTGTCTACGGACGGACGGACGCCAGGCTTCGCTATATCCCCCGAATTTTTTCGGTTGGGTATTGAAGTAAATTGGTTGCTGTAAATTTTCGACCGCTGTATACGGCTGTCATTTTTGCTTCAGATTTCGTTTCTATGTATTATATGTTCTTGTTGTCATGCTAACTTTGTGCTCGTCTTCTGCAATGTCTGCCTATATCCCTTTTTGTTTTCTTACTGTTTAGATATCAATTTGGCCTTTACTGCCAATCAAGAGATCAGGATGTTTTTTCGATCATGTAAAACAATTCTAAGCCTTAGTTGTGGCTTCGGCTGTCTCTTCTGTGTCGTTTTTTTTTTTTTTTTTTTTTTTTTCATTGTATGTGATTTGGCCTTTTTTTCTTTTGTGCGCCCCTGGAAGGCTGTTATTTGTGGTTTAAATGTTTCCTGTGTAACTTTATTTACAGCTTTGATATTTGTACAGTTGAGATGCAGTAGCCTTGTAAATTATGTTCTTTATATATTATATGTTTAAAGTATAGCAAAGCATCTTATAATTATAATTTACGCTTATTTTAGGTTGTTTTTGTAAAATGTATATGCATTTGGAGAACATCGGTTTTCTTCCAGTTTTATGGGGTTCTTAGTGGGGTTATATATAACTATTCACCCCCACTTTTTTTATTATTATTCAAAGTCACACTTTTGCAGCAGAGAACTGTACTATTGGTAACATAGTGAAATAAAGAATGGGAAGTACTGTGTAAA
This sequence comes from Anodontia alba, assembly GCA_964016985.1. Taxonomy (NCBI): domain Eukaryota; kingdom Metazoa; phylum Mollusca; class Bivalvia; order Lucinida; family Lucinidae; genus Anodontia; species Anodontia alba. The sequence goes on from OZ024835.1 coordinate 25,595,434, forward strand.
ATGAATGTAGCAATGTAGGTTTTGCTCATTTAAAAGAGAAATGAGCAGTTTTCCCGTAGGAACTCCAATTTGACCATTCGACCTGAAATGAGCTTGTTGCTGTAAATATTCGTACACGTTTGAATTTTGTTTACGATTGGAAATATGCATTCTCAAATCGAACGGATTATAAGCTGGTTTAATAATACAGTTTAATTTGATATTCAAGCATGGAAAGATTTGGGCAGAAAGAAAACGTTATGAGTGAAGAAAAAAAAAAGGAAACACTGCTACATAGATGATTTCGGATATAGTATGTTCGGCATAGGCTATGGATGGCGACATGTAATTATGTAAGCGGGCTAGAAAACAGACGATCATAGTTGATTTTTCTTACATAGCTCTGATAACGTCTATAATGTTTTTATCGTTTAGTATTGCGATAATTTGTAAAATTACAACCTTTCATAAATTATAACATTTTTTCACTATACTACGATCTATAGGGAGCTAAGTAATGCATGATAGATTAGTTTCCCGGCGCATTGTTGCTTGCATCTATGTTTTCTTGTAACTTGTTTATTATAATGTTTTCTAAATATATACTTACAGCTATTTTATCGTCAAATTCTGTTAATGGGTCACAACTTTGTTGGGTTTGTGTCCTTGTTTCCAAAGCACTAAGATCAAGAATGCCTAAAAAGGGCGGGGTTACTGCAAATCTGTCCTCACGTCCGAAGAAATAGGAATCCAGATAGCAAATTTCATCAACCTCTTTTAGGTGGTCTGTTGTATTACAGTAATGACAGACAGAAGTTAACATGAACGGAGCTTTGAACACACCACATGATTGTCTAATTGGACCTCGTACAGTCTTAATGCAACCCGTACTTTTCTGAATAATTGTTCGTTTTCGACATGATTCTATTACCATGTTCCCTTTAGGCATGAAAAACAGGTTACATTTATGTTTTTTTACGGCTGATATAAAGTTTTTCCTCCTATAAGACAGATCAATGTGACAGTAAAACTCAACCTCCCAATTAAATATATGTGAAGCGGTGACACCGTTGCAGTATGCACAAAATTTATTTCTATAATTTACCCGAGAATCCGATACTGGTACCACTAGTTCCAAGTTGTGTCGCAAATTTCTATTTTCACAAAACTCCTTTATGGTCTCGTTTACCCACGTCTGAGTACATAAGGATACCATCCAAACGTTTTTAATAAAGTTAAAGTTTTCATGGTTTAAAAATATGGTTTCCTCTTCGGTGGTCAGCATTCTCGTTTCACCACACTCTAACCTACCAATGAAACAGTAAAAAGTAAAACTAAACTTCTGTTCTAAGAAGCCATTTGCTTTTTCTCCGACACACCTAATGAGTTAGGGAACCTCTATATGGACTAACATGGAAGGATAACATGGTCCGCGCCATGTGAAAACGTGTCTTTGGGCATATGATTCTGTTTGCAGACAGCGAAGGCCCAGATTAGCCTGCGCATCCGCGCAATCTGATCAGAGCCTCCGCTATCCGCAAACAGAATCATTGGATATAATAAAATGTTTCAATGAAGAAAAATGCTCTGATGATACTTGGCGTATGCGCAGGATGATGTGACTCCACACATTTTTTGCATGCTCGATATATATATATATATATATATATATATATATATATATATATATATATATATATATATATGTTGAGAGTTAATCATTAACAGTGCAAATAATTTGTTTACCTGAGGCCTTTCGGCTTTCGCCTTCTTCAGAGGTTTTCTATTTTAAACAAAAGACATAAAAATGTAAAATTTACGAATAAAAGAAATGAATCTTTTATTCGTAAATTTTACATTTTTATGAAATCTTTTATTCGTAAATTTTACATTTTTATGTCTTTTGTTTAAAATAGAAAACCTCTGAAGAAGGCGAAAGCCGAAAGGCCTCAGGTAAACAAATTATTTGCACTGTTAATGATTAACTCTCAACATATAGTTTAACGCCTATCATTTCAGCATCCTTTCTGGATCCAGTGCTACCAAAAAGATTTTTTGTTAGATGTTATGCTCCTTTTCCCAACTTATTTATATATATATATATATATATATATATATATATATATATATATATATATATATATATATATATATATATATATATATATATATATATATATATATGCTTCCAAAGAGTCCCCCTTTCAAAACATGTATATGCATTAACCCTTTCCACCCTGAGAAATGGACGTTTCCTTCCTTGACTCCGGTTATGTTTATGGTTTTACAAAGGTATGTCAGTCGAAATTCAAAACAGAATGGCAAAGAGGCTAGGTCCTGATGAGACGGCTAATTGTGAGTCGTCTAATCAGAATCAACATTGTGTGCAAAGGTATCTGGTTTTGCATGTATTGCTGAAAGGGTTAAGAGCCCCAATTTAATTGCTCTTGACACTTCCAATCGGATTGTATGTTGCAGTTTCTCTTTGTTCTTTCTTGGTAGTTTCAAAGTTTATTCGTTCTGTTTTGATAAAGTGCTCTTTTGTGTTGTTATTTCATGTAATTGAAAATAATATATAGTAGAAGTCAAAGAACAGCCACAATTACAGATCATAGCCTTCCAATTACACCAAGAGGGAGAGCAAACAAACTATGAAATGAAAAAGAAACGAAGGGTAAAACTTTTGTTCTGGTTTTGGGATAAATGTTTCCCCTATTGAACATCTTGTCAGACGTAACGGGAGACGGGACATGTTGCAGACCGACCGCGGTCTGAGCGTCCATGCATGACGTCGAGACGTCAGAACGAGGTTATTCGTATTCTGGGCCCAGTTGTTCAAAGCTAACGATGTCGTTAGTTAACGATTCGTTAAAATTTACATCGAGTGATACGCAAATATGCTGAAATTTTTTGCTGAAAAAATGTGAGTAGCTTTTGCAAGCTACTCACATTTTTTCAGCAAAAAATATCAGAATATTGTATATTGAATCTGCTAAAACAGTTAGCGATATGACCCTTAACGAGCTCGTTAAGCTAACGATGCTTTGAACAACTGGGCCCTGGACTTTATTGAATTGTAAAAACGTTTCCTTCAACCAATCAAATTGGGTGAAAAGTGTATAAGGATGAGGAGTTGGATATATTTGAAAAAAAAAAAATAAATAAATAAATAATATGAGCTGAGCCTGTGCTGTCTGATAAATCGTCGCAGGGTATTTTGTGGGTATAGGCACGAATGCAAATCGTATTCAGTCGGAAAGCAATTGTGCCGTTTATCTAATTCTTTGCTGTGCGCACATGAACTATTGTGCGCCGGCTAAAATGGTATGTATTGCATAGAAACCATTTTTTGTGATTTGCTCCGGAGCAAATCACAAAAAATGGTTTCTATGCAATAACTTACAAAGCCAACTGATGAGCACAGCACTACTAAAGGTCTGTATGACCCGATACGCACGCACCACAGGCGACATAAGTATTCCGCGGAACACGTTAAGACACGTTATGACCGGTATGAACGGGGATCCTTGTGTAGTCAGAACAAATTTAAAGATAAACTAGTAATGTTATTCCAAATAATTATCAAGCATATCCCAAGGAAACATTGCACTTACTGTGACAGTTTCGGTTCGCATCGAGAACATTTATCAGACTGTGGAGCATTAAATTCACATATGAAGAGGGAAAAGAAGAGAAAAATACATTTCCTAGGTACACTGAGTGAAATAGTTGGTAACCGTAAATCAACTAATACGGACCAATATCTCAAATTTGATTCACCACCGTTACACCTTAAACTCAGCGTAATCAGACCATTACTGGATAGGTGTTTTTCTGTGGTTACGGAGGAAAAGGACTGGGAAGAAGAGGTAGTGCATATAACAGCTGCACTTCTGACATGTGGGTATACGCGGTGGTTGATAGAAAGGGGTAAGTGCTAAATGAAGAGAAAAAAAAAACTGGAAAGGGAAAGAACACCTCAATCCATTTATGCCTAGTAGATTATTCTACCTTAACTCTTTCGACTGGTCCATTTTCAGTAGAAAGGGTCTTTGGACTGGTCCACTTCCAGTAGAAAGGGTGACTGGTTAGTTTTTATTATTACCATGTTTCATAGAAATCCCCAAATGTAATGCAAACAGTGTAGACCCTGATCAAACACCGCGTTCTGTGGCGTCCGATCTGGGTATACACAGTTTTCCAGTATCCCTTTTATGGGACGCTAGGCTTTGATGGGTTAAAACTGACAAGGATAAATCCAGAGGTTGTGTGGTAAAAGCGCAGCCAGGTTATGGCCAAATAAAAAAAAACCCTACCCTACCTAATTTTCCTGGTGAAACCTAGCATTTTTTTTTCATGTTTTCTCAACAAAAAAAAAAAAAAAAATGTGCTAAACATTCCAATAAGGAGGGCTGAGCAAACAGTGTAGACCCTGATCAAACTTCTCCTAAAGGTGCAGTTTGATCAGGGTCTACACTGTTTGCCATTCTATCAGTACTTTTAGAAACATTTAAGGAAAATCAAACAGACTTGGTAAAATTTTATGTGCATTATGTGCAAAGTCCAAATATAGTTGATAATTATGTTATTATTCTTCATAAAATTTAAATCTCTCTCTCTCTCTCTCTCTCTCTCTCTCTCTCTCTCTCTCTCTCTCTCTCTCTCTCTCATTCATGCCTACCCTACCTATTTTTTTTCTAAAATGTTACCCTAAACACACATACTTTTTTATTTAGCCTAATGAAAATACATGGCATGTCAGTATCTATGCGACTACATTAACCGCTGAGGAAAATCTTAGTCAATCCCAAAGACAAAATGGAAAAGGAAAATATTTATGGTGACGTGTACGAGAATCCCGTGCCACAATTGTAAATTGAAATACATTGGTGAAACGGACAGAACATTCACAACGAGACAGTGTGAATATCAAAAAGATGCAAACAATGTTCCACAGGTATACACCGGGTCAGAGCGTAAGTAACCTGAAATCTGTGTTAACAAAATGCGCAGTGACAGTCATGTCACTAAGGTTAACTATGTCATCGATTGGGAGGTGACAAAAGTAGCTGACAGGGAGAGTAATAAGAGACGCGTACAAGTCAAAGAAACCATCAGGATCTGTCAGTCTTCATACGTCATGAACCTGGCCCAGAGGGTATACAACCTGAGCAACATCTACAAAAAATAGCAACTGACAGACAATGGACCCAGATCAGACGCCGCAACATGCAGTGTCTGATCAGGGTCTCCACTGTTTGTAAATTGAAATCGGACTATTCCTTTGTATATGGTGGTTTCAGTCAGTCTAAAATGGTTAAGGTCAAATGTTAAAGGTGACGCGTTCTCTACTGTCAGAATATTGCAAACTAAAATATTTAGCGCTACAGTATTTACAAAAAAAAAAAAAAACAATTAGCGCTACGGCATTTACGTCATAGTCGTAGTAAATGCCGTAGCGCTAATTGTTCAACGTTACGTTACGCGAATTGTCACTTTGTTACTAAGAAACAATGAATTATACCAAGTAACGTTACGCACTGAGGAGCCGTCTTGGTGAAACATGTTTGCTCTAAGAAGATATTGTAAATAAAACACAAAAACTGCTGTGACATGTGAAGTCAGTTCTTTTTTCGCATAGATTTCTTATCTTGTGCCGTGAACTTTTTTCTCTTTTATCCAATTTGTGTATCCGGGACAAGAGGCGGATCATGTCACTCAACAAATGAGAAACAAGACTGCCGAGATGGGACATCCGAATGGAGAAAATGAAGGACGGATAATGCCTATAAAATGTAAGACTTTCAATTAGGGAAAACTGGGGCAACTGGACGCCTTAAGATTCAAGCTAATACAACTTACATTTTTAATAATATTACTCTTTAACAACAACAAAAGCGACACCATTGAAAAACGTACGCGGCAGTGGAAAGAATCAACAGTAAGGCATATAGATCAGAAATGATGTGCTGAAAGACATGTTGGCGATAATAAACAAAACAGAAAAGAAGAATGCAGGACTTAGACAAAACTGACCATTTCTAAGTCGGGCTTGAAGAATAAACAGTTGATTGGTGCATTAGAAAGTTGCGCAACATAATGACATTAAGTGAAAGACTTTGGAAGGAAAGTATAAAAAGGACTTTGGAGGCGCCAAATATATACTGTTGACTCTCGTTATCTCGAACTCGCTTATCTCGAATAACCGCTTATCTCGAAGCGAAAATCTGGCCCCTGCCTATATATGAAAACCTAACAACAGATGGAAAATATTGCAGAAAAGAGGAGAAATTGCTCCTAAGGAGCAATTTCTCCTCTTTTCCACAATATTTTCAATATATCTCTAACTTCAAAAGTCCAATTACCTATCAGTTTGTTAAATGTGGTTAATCAAATTATTTTTTCCTCAATTCTGCAAACCTGATATGTCGAACTACGGATATCTCGAAGTATTTCAGAGAGTCCCTTGGAGTTCGAGATAACGAGAGTCGACTGTATAACCTTTTTTTTTCTTTTTCAATTAAACTTAGAACTTTTGTGACAGCGAATTGTCACTTCGTTACTAAGAAACAATGAATTATACCAAGTAACATTACGCACTGAGGAGCCGTCTTGGTGAAACATGTTTGCTCTAAAAAGATATTGTATAAGTAAAACACAAAAACTGCTGTGGCATGTGAAGTCAGTTCTTTTTTCGCATAGATTTCTTATCTTGTGCCGTGAACTTTTTCTCTTTCATCCAAATTAAGCTTACCAAGAATAAATAATGGTCCAATATCTCATTCCGAATGATTATCATATAAAATGTCAATAAAACAATCAGACAATTGAATTTAAATTCATTTTAAATTGTTTGCGAATTTTAATTCATTTTAAATTGTTTGAGATTTTAAATTCATTTTAATTTGTTTAATTAATTTTTTTAAGTTAAGTTTCATTTAAAAAAAATCAAACGGATAATGGAAATGTATGCCACTGTAGCCACACGTTAATATGATGGAGATATGTTTCTCTTTGTATACATTCCCAAAATAATTTTTCAAATTAAAGTTTCTGAAACATTTTTAAAATCATTCATGAGAACCTATGACTTTATTGGTTCCTTGTGAATATTAATGAGATGTAAATGAGAAAAACTTAAAATGTCAACGTTTCTGTAAGTATTTAAAATATTTCAGTGGGGTTTATACCACTAGATTTGCCAGCCACATACCATGTTTTATTATATGCAAAGTAATAAAATATAGAGAATTATTAATGAAATAAAATGCATATTTTCACTAGTGAAATATAAGTTTTATATTTTCACTAGTGAAAATATAAAACTTATATTTTCACTACTCTGAGCAGTGAAAAATATAAGATCTGGATCTACTTTTTTCTTATTTACATTAATGTTTTCATTACACGAGATGAAAATTTTTATGGTATTCACTGAAAAAGAGTAAATTTTCTTTTTATTTTATTTTTACACGTCAACGCGCGTTTCTGACGTCATATCTAACGTCACCAAACAAAACAAAACATGAACGTCATGGCGCCAAGGGACAAAACTGCGTGTCAGACTTTCCCTTGCAAATGCAAGACTTGCATCTTTTCTATCGAAAGTGATGTATATAATAAAAAGAAAATTCAAATGTTTGTCGTGAATATGACTTTTATTTCATCTCGTGAAGTGAAAAAATGTATATTTCATTCGTGCCTTCGGCACTCATGAAATATACATTTTTTCACTTCACTCGATGAAATAAAAGTCATATTCACTCCAAACATTTGAATATCCTCTATATTTAACATATATACAACCGACATTGAAATACGGGGATTCAACTGCTTTAATGCAGTTCATGCGGTTTGTATTATGGACGTGTAAACGTCTAATGCGAAAAAAATTGTAAGTAATTTGGCGTGAAATAATTCATTATTACATATCCCAGACTTACCCTTCTATCTTTCTGTAGTTCTTTCGAAACGCTTCCTTTCTTGTAAGACAACAAATCTCATCTGCATGACACAAATGGTTTATATCGCAGAACTGGCAATATGGAGTGTTAGAATAGGCCTGTCCATTGGTATGGTTCACGTTCACTATGACAATTGTTGTGAGCAGAGGAATCACGACAGGTATCACACGTGTGCACAACCACGTTCCTTGATAAAGTTTTTCCATTTCTTGGCTTGGTTTGTGGCACCTAGAAGAACATACAATTTAACTTCAATGGATGATTCGAACTCGTTTTTGAGTAAATCGGAAATTCTTGAACTACCCATGTCTAGAACATTGATGGTCCCAAAGTTGTTCGGGAAATTGACGTTTAATTATAGTTAATAAGTTGTGGCAATTCGCAAGTTATATTTAGTCACCATTAAACTGTATGCATGCAACGAAGATCCAGGCCGTTTGCGCGGTCCCTTCTTGAACCGTTAGTTCCTTGCGGAATCCGTGCTCCTGACAAAATATATAGACGAACAAGGAAGGCCCTACTAATCACACCGCTGATGTACAGAATGATGTTGACTTGCGTGTGCTACATGTATTCGTGTTGATTGTTCCTAAGGGGACACGATACACTTTCAAGATGTGTGGGGGATGGGTGGGGGTGGTAATTCTGTCAAATTGTTCTTCCTTCAATCTGAAAATGGGCCAAGGGTAACAGTTACGCATTTTCTCACCCTTCTAGGGTAGACCAGTTTTTTGGTAGATTGTTTATAATGAGCTAACGTATACACTATACACACACCAAAATGTCCTTCATGTACTTGTCCACCTGATTATCATTGACCAGTGAAATCAAACCGAGCGGCTGTGCGAAAGCCAGGTTACGGTTATTTATAGCCGCGCTATTCTTGGCGCTGTGACGTCCGAATGACGTGTAAGGAGGGTTATTTTTAAAACCTGGACTGGGACATCGGCAAACAGTGCCGATCCAGATAAGATGCTGCAGAACGTGGCGTCTGATCAGAATCTGCACAGTGCTTAAATTACAGGAAGTTAATGGTTAAAAAAAACAGTCCTAAGTCCCCATTAATACCATTTTTCCGGCGCCTACACTCAGAGACAATCGACCCAGCAGTGCTGTCAGTGCTTTGATCAAAAAGGAGACATAACTATTTGACAAAGTTGCCACCCCCTGAATGCTTATTTATTACCCTAAAATGGTAAATACATGTACATGTGTTTGACAATAAAACTATTGAGATGAGATAAAAAAAAAAAAAGGTCGCAGTTAAATCAAAGAAATTGGCTTCCTTCAAAAAAGGAATCCAATATGTGGGCTGGCAATTTTTCTAAACTTTGGGTTTGGTTTATTATTAAAACAAACAAGATAATCGATTCACCAACTGTTTATTTGTAGAAAAATAATACAAATAAAAAGTACAAAAATATTGAAATTACTTATTTTCTAAAGCATTTTGTATAGAAATAAAAGAAAAGTAAAACTTATTAGAGTAGCTAATTTGTAGTCTTATTAAAGCACTAATAATCACGGCCCAGTTGTTCAAAACTAACGATGTCGTTAGTTAACGATTCGTTAAAATTTTGATTGAGTGATACGCAAATATGCTGAAATTTTTTGCTGAAAAAATGTGAGTAGCTTTTGCAATGCAAAAGCTACTCACATTTTTTCAGCAAAAAATATCAAAATAATGTATATTGAATCCGCTAAAACAGTTAACGAAATGACCCTTAACGAGCTCGTTAAGCTAACGACGCTTTGAACAACTGGGCCCTCATTTATAATATCAATATTAAACCATGATTCGTTGAGAAATGTACATAATAAGTTTTAGTGATTATGCTTCTCATTACGAAAACACGCCTATTCAAATATATTGAAATTTTCTCCTCCAAAAACAGAAATTTTTTAGACAAAAAATCTGATATTTTTTTCATATTTCTGCTCAAAACATGGATTGTGGGCACTCGTTAGAACTGCCTCGGTGAGGCGGTTCTAACGAGTACCCACAATCTATGTTTTGAGCAAAAATAAGAAAACTAATGTATACCCCTGTAAACCCCAGTTTTTCTATATAAAAGTGGGGTTCAAGGGGGTCAAAATTGTATAGGCATGTTTTCGTGATGTTTATTTTAAATTCCTTTCATGTTGTATACAATTTAAAATGTTTTAGAAGTTGCTTTGAGATAATACTGTAACTTGAATGACTTTTATTACACTCAAAAGTGTATTTTGACTAGATTTTATCATTACACCCGGTTATCTTGACTAGATTTAATCATAACACCAAAAGTTTCTTTTGACTAGATTTAACTTTTGACTAGATTTAATGTAAAGTACTTATTAATAGATCACGGAATGTGATTTACCTTGGCTAAAAGTGGTTATAATAATGGAGGATTGGATACTTGTGAGTAGATGAATATAAAACAAATAGCCACCAGAATTAGTAATTTATAAAAAAAAATCACAAACACAAGCAAATGACAGGAATTTTTGTACATTATATAATGCTAAAATTTGCTGAAGTCTCATGAAAACATTTGAATCGTTTAAAACTGAAGCAGCAGGCAAAGTAAATATAAATTTATTATCTGAATACTATACTTAGAGGCAAAAATAAGTATACAGGTATCTAATTTTCGATTTGGCTCTCAGTTTTTGCATCTCTGCATAAACAAAGGGTGCCAAAGTTAAGCACAATCATTTACACACAATTTGGAAGAATTTTCGTTCTAATCGGTCAAAGGATAACGAAATTGTATCGATTTAACTGAACATGGGGTCTGATTCAATGTTTTGTATCGAATAGTTTCCCTTTAAACATGGGATTCGGATATTGGATAGTCGATTGATGAGTTTACTTGCATCAAGTCAATACGAGGGTTAATTTAGTACAAGTATGTGTCACATACCCAAATGAATCACAAAGCAAAGTGTCAACTTTTCAATCCAAGAAAAGTTTGTTTTTGCCAGTTTTGTGCCACTTCTGTTGGAATGCACTGTGTTTCAATGGGATGTTCATTAGAGATTTTCTATTCAGTGAGATGTTCTAGGAAGTTACGTTTTGTGTTACCATAATTATGCCGAGCCATACAGTAATTCTACAAAAACATTCAGGGGAATATCGCTAAAATGATGGGAGAAAACGCAACATTAAATTCACTATGATTTTAATTGAAAGGGAGATAATCTGGGACAGGCAGAAATTCGAACGGCGTCTGAAGCAGTTTAGTGAGTTATGATGGCTAAATAAAGCTGTGGTTGTACTCATGGATTTGCGTGCAACACGTTCGTCAAGGGTTAACTTTTATCTGTAACGGACATGGCGAGATTTTATTGGAAATATTGATTTTCAATAAAGGGATGTTACTCCACCATACAGTACTTTAGTAGTTATTTACGCAACGGTCACCCTTTCATACCAGTCATGAAAACAAACTTGTTGCTTCAAAATGAAAAAGGCAAAGTTTTTGAAACCGTTATCAGCTGAGCGAGCTGACTCAAAATCTAAAATGGGGCGAGTAGTCCCATCATCAGTGACTTGAAAACTTGTCGTCTTGATGGGAATACCTTTAGTCTTTTACGAGGGCAAGTCAATAAGTAACCAGTCTATCCCATTTCCAACTGACCGAGACACCCACGATTTTCATGCCCTGTTTCAATACATGTTTTAGGCCTGAGGGCAAATCTGCACCCTTATCGTGTCATTCACTCAAAAGATATTGAATGTCAAACATGGCTAGCAATGCAAAAGCAAGCTTTTCTTCAAAAGTTGAGTACCGTGCTGTAATTCGGTACTTGTATTTGAAAGGGAAAACAGGTCAGGAAATACACTGCGAGTTGATCAATGTTTATGGGTCTTCTGCATTATCGTATGCACAAGTTAAGTTCTGGGTTGGGGAATTCAAACGAGGTAGAACGTCTTTAGAAGACGAAACCAAGTCTGGTCGCCCATCAGATGCCACCGATGAAGAAATGTGTAACAAAGTACGGGATCTGGACGCCCATCAGATGCCACCGATGAAGAAATGTGTAACAAAGTACGGGATCTGGTGTACTCTGATAGGCGAATTAAGGTGGAAGAAATAGCGAATGCATTACACATTTTACATTTTACATGGTAGCGTTTCAACAATTTTACATGATCGCTTGGGTATGCGCAAGCTAACAGCCCATTGGGTCCCAAAATCCCTAAGCGACGAGCAAATGGCAACCAGAGCATCAGTATGCAGCGCATTGTTGAAACGGTTTAGATCAAAGGAAGATGATTTCCTTTCATGTCTTGTGACTGTAGATGAGACCTGGGTCCATTATTATGAGCCAGAGAATAAAGCTCAAAGTCGCCAGTGGGTAGGGCCGGGGTCTCCGAGGCCAAAGAAGTTCAAAACGCAACCCTCCGCTGGCAAGGTGATGGCAACTGTATTTTGGGACACGCAAGGCGTTATGTTGGACTTTCTAGCAAAGAAAAGTACAATAACAGGTGCGTATTATGCAAATTTGTTTGACCAACTGAGAACTGCGATCCGTGAAAAACGCCGAGGTAAACTCTCCAAAGGGATTCTGCTCCAACAGGACAATGCGAGAGTCCACACTTGCAAAATTGCAATGGATGCTGTTAAGCGGAATGGGTACGAGCTAATACCGCACCCCGCCTATTCTCCGGACTTAGCTCCTAGTAACTATTTCCTATTCCAAAACTTGAAAAAGGATATCTGTGGACGTCATTTCCGGTCCAACGAAGAAGCCGTGGCGGCAGTTGAGGAGTGGGTCGGAGACAAGGACCCTGGCTTCTTCAGTTCTGGGCTGATTGCACTGGAACACCGTTGGTCCAAGTGCATCATTCTAGAGGGCAATTACATCGAAAAAGAAGAGATCGATCTCACCCAGAAATAAGTTAGGCTGGTTTTTTATTGACTCGCCCTCGTAGCTTTTGAGTGTGTGTATTTTTGACTATTACATATTCTTCTAAATAGAAGACTGTCAAGAACCAAGTGATTCATAGGCCGGTTCATAATCACATGATTTCACCAGTCATTTCCATTGATCCATTTCCATATTTACACTGTCGTCTGCATGTTGTCAACAAATTGGTTGAACTTCTGTATAATACAAAACATCACGAGAACATACCTATATAATTTTGACCCCCTTAAACCCCACTTTTATATAGTAAAACTGGGGTTGACAGGGGTATACATTATTTTTTTCTTATTTCTGCTCAAAAACATAGATTGTGGTACTCGTTAGAACCGCCTCGCCGAGGCGGTTCTAACGAGTACCTACAATCTATGTTTTGAGCAGAAATATTAAAAAATATCAGAATTTTTATCTGAAAATTTTCATTTTTTGGTGGAAAAAAATTTCAGTATATTTGAATAGGCATGTTTTCGTAATGTGATACTTACCCCAAAAACAAAAGTAGACACAATGAGATTATCACAAACAAAATATTTTCCTTGGGCCATAAACTTCGAGCTTTAACAAGAGTTTCTGCATATATACGCTATTTATTGGAAAAGTGCGCAGCAGACGCCTTTCAAAAGGGCATCACGAAAACATGCCTATTCAAATATATAGAAAATTTCACCTCCAAAAACTGAAAATTTTCAGATAAAAAATGCTGATACTTTTCATATTTCTGCTCAAAATATAGATTGTGGGTACTCGTTAGAACTGCCTCGAAGAGGCGGTTCTAACGTGTACCCACAATCTATGTTTTTGAGCAGAATAAGAAAAATAATGTATACCCCTGTAATCCCCAGTTTTACGGGGGTCAGTATTATATAGGAATGTTCTCGTGATGGAAACACACGCCAGAGTTGACCCACTTACGGGTTTTCCGTCAGTAAATTATTGGCCCTTGTCTGGTGTTGCCTCAAAATCTAGTGTAGTCAGGTTTTGGGCGAGTTTTCTTAGCGCAGAAATTTCCTGTTTGTTACATGTTCAACTTGCTTAATTAGCTGTTTGCGAACAGTTGTGGTCATAATAACAAAGCCATAATGCTAACTCATAAATCCATAAACGATTGACATATCAGACTGTTCAGACGAGCAGACGTGGACCCCAAAAGAAAGGGTGTAATCAGGCGTCCATGGATAGTAAGCATAACTTGGTAAGCAAGCTTCGCCCACCATGTCTATAGGCCTGTACGAAGAAAAGTAATAAATGTCCGGTGAAGGTATGTCCGGGATTTTGGAAGTCTACTTATGGCTATTCAGTGGCAAAAACATCAGAAATATTTCTGGAAACTGCCACATTGCAGGGATTGACACTCATGATGTCTCCCATAGAACTTCTTCAGTGTTGCTACCAATTTGGGTTTTTGATATTATATCACAGCAAACCTTAATTGCGCGATCACACAACTTCACGCTAAATCAGATCCACTTGCAGTTTGCTCTTTACTGATGTCTCACCATAACAATCAATACAGAGATAGCGATAGAAGTGTTGGTGCCGAAACGTCTCGGATCCGAAGTATTAGTTACATGTTTTACCCAAAGAAGAAGTAGCCACCTAGCGGAGACATTAACGACAAGGGAACTAATCTATTCTATTATTCCATCTGAAGAAAACGCTTGATTTTGTTTGAGAAGCGCCTGGCAAACGTTGATACTGTACTACAGAAAATTTCAATTTCGTACGTATACTTAACTGCGTGGGCCTAATAGGCCCATGCAAAAACCGCAGAAAAGAAAATCAGTATATGGTAGAATTTTATTCGTGAAAGCCTTCTTAAACTCTGACAAGGTATTTTATCGAAAGAATACGAAAGGTTACAAAATGTATTGAGATTTTCAAAACAAACTAAATGCACGTTTTATAGGGCTTGTATATGTCCCGTAAGTTACGTTTACGCGTAACAGCAACGACGGACTTGCTTTCCGAACAATGAGGCTACTCTCGCAAGCTTGTAAACTTATAATACAAAAGAACCTGGGCACAAAATTTCCTACAAGATTGTATATGCGCTCAGCAAAGACTCAGATTGGCCTGCGCATCCGCACAGTCTGATCAGTCTTCACAGGGCACTCTATCCAAAGCGTCTTCAGGTGGACAGCGAGCATGCGCAAGGCTGATCTGTCTTTGCTGGACTAACATGCAATCTAGTAAAAAATGCTGGTCTCTGGCTTAAAACATTTCTAAAGGGAACTGGATACTTGTTTGATTGAGTTGAAGTTTTACAGCCCAGTCAACCCATTAAGGGTCATGTCGAGCGCGGACAGGTTACCTAACCACACTTTTACGGGCAGGCTCCGTCCTCTAAGCGGCTAACCGGTACTCGTGCTCATTCGCCAGAAACTGACAACTGCCTTGAATCAGCGGAAGGAAGACAATGACCTTAGAAAACATTTTATGATCAATCTCCACGATGGAATGTTGTCGGACCCGGCGGGGATCGAACCCGCGACCTCCTGATAACCAGTCCACGCGCATCTGACTGAGACATCGAGACCGCAACTGGATACACTTGGTACGAGGGTCCTGCACATTACGAAAACACGCCTATTCAATTATACTGAAAATTTTACCACTAAAAAAATGAAAAATTTCAGATAAAAAGTTCTGATATTTTTCATATTTCTGCTCAAAACATAGATTGTGGGTACTTGTTAGAACCGCCTCGTCGAGGCGGTTCTAACGAGTACCCACAATCTATGTTTTGAGCAGAAATAAGAAAACATAACATATACCCCTGTAAACCCCAGTTTTACTACATAAAAGTGGGGTTTAAGGGGGTCAAAATTATATAGGCATGTTTTCGTGATGAAAAAGTTTTGTCACTGGGTTCGGATTACTTCAGTGCTACGTTTTATCAAACATATTTTTATTACAAACCTTCAAAGTATTCCCCCTTTACTGAAACACATTTTTTTGTAACCTTTTTACCCAGTCGCGAAAGCAGATAAATAGTCTTCTTTTTGTATCTGTTGGAGACACTGATAAATAGCGCTGCCAAGAGAACTTTTAGACGTATACTTATTTCCAGAAAGCATTTTCTTAAGCCTAGGAAATAAAAAGAAGTCACAGGGACTCAGGTCAGGTGAGTAAGGTGGATGGTTTAAAACTTTCACCTTTTCAGAAGCCAAAAAGGACTTAACAACCTTACACTTATGAGAGGAGACGTTGTCATGTAAAAGGTGGACTCCTGACCATCCTTTGCTTGGTCGTTTCTTATTGTAACAAGTAAATTAGTCAGTGTATATGACTGCATCTATTTCAATTTGAAATAACTCGGTCAGTTGGAAAGCAATTTGAACGAAATAAACGGGTTTCGTTAGCTATTCAACACACCATTCAAGTGCAGTGAAGTATTTTAAAATACACCTGGTATAAAACCAAGGAAGCCTATTAGTGACAGAACCTTTTTGCAGGACCCTCGTAGATTTTCCGCCATTGTTGTAACAAGGGAGGCAACTTTTGTGATTTTTTTTTTTGCTTGTTGTCTGCGTACTAGTCCAAATCTAAAAAGGAGTATAGTCTAGCAGGAAGTATGTTGCTCGGAAAGGGAGTACATATTTTGTCTGAAAGTGGACCTATTTTCAGAAGAGAAACAAAAGCTTTGCAGAGTTGTCTCCCTTACCTTTAAAGCGTATCCATTCGACGTAAGGCAACGTCTTAGAAAATAACGAATTACGCGTGTGCGTAACATGCATAAGAAAAATACTTATATTAAAGTAGCGTTAACATAAAATGTTTTGCTTCTTTACGGTAGGGGCTACTCTTAAAGGAAAGAATTTGCTCCCATAGGGAGCAAATTGTTTCCTTTACGAATAGCCCCTATTTTGTAAGCGATTCCAAGCATAGTTTTCAAGACTTTTCCTGGTTGTTGATAAAAAATAATTCTCTTCTTGCTACGGCACTGACGACCCCAGACCAACGTGCACTCACATCAGTTATGTTGTGGTACTGCGCTGACCATAAGTACACAGCATTTCAACATTCACGGCCATGTGCGCCCAGCCAAGATTCAGAACAGCCTGCGCATTCACGCAGTATGATCAGAATCTTTACTTTGCGTAATTTGGATATCCATGGATGCAAAGCTTCTTCATACCTACAACGAAAACTCTTGCCAGACTGTGCGAATGCGCAGGTTGATTTAACTATTCGTTGGGCGAACATGTTAGAAGGTACGATTTCTCACGTTATGGTTTACGTTCTGTGAAATGAACTGCAGGATTGAAACGAGGTTTTGCAAAATAGTATAGATATCCGGAAAAAGTCACAAGCACAGAAGATAATCTAACAATGATACCAAGAAACTGGATAAACAAACCATAATGCCGACCTCGGTGTCTTAGTTGGATGCGCGTCCAATTGGTGATCAGGAGGTCAAGGGATGTTTCCCCGCCCGGTCCGGCAACATTCGTTCGTGGAGATTGATCATGAAATACTTTCTACGGCCATTCTCTCCCTTTCGCTAATTCAAGAAGGGTGGTTGTAAGCTCTTGGCGAAGGAAGGTACACGTCCTGGTTAACCACTTACAAGACTAAGCCTGCCCAGAAAACGGTTTGGTTAGGTAAACGGACCGCTCTCGACATGACCCTAATGGATTGACTGGGCCATAACACTTCAACAAAAACAAGCAAACCATGACAGGTAGCAACTTGTTACCTTAATGCTAAATGAAAATCAAAAAGGTTCACTTTGGAAGCAAAGTACACATAAAAGAATGAAAATCGTAGACTCGGTTTTATTACACCTCTTCTTATACAGCAATGTACAGTCAAACTTAAATGGCTCGAACATCTTTGGGACCATGGCCACGTCCGAGCCATGGGTAGTTCGAACCACTGAGGGTTAGTCATAGTGGCGGGTCAGAAAGCAAATGGCGATAATTTAAAGAATCCTTTTCGGTCTTCATTACAATAAGAGTATGTTGAGTGTACTCATTAGAATCGCCTCTGTGAGACGATTCTAATGAGTACACTCAGCATACAGTTTCATGACAAAATAAGAAAATTTCCTTAGATATTTGTTTTCTGGAGCCATCGCAAGAATTTCGCTGGGACGCAAAAACGAGTTCGAATTAGCCATGAAAAACGAGCCATCGGTGTACGAGCTATTGAGGTTCGACTAGAATTTGCGAGACAATGTACAAAGCAAGACATGTGCTGTAAATGAAAATGCTTCCATTATCTGAACATTTCAAAATGACAACAATGCCAAAGGGAAAATTGTTACCTTTGAGTAGCTCTCAATGACAAGGGATGTAACAATTCCTGGTCAGAGTTACTCCCCTTTGAGGTGTATTCGTTCCCCTTTTCTGTCTTGCTGTTTCATAAAATTTCTTTCACCTGTGTGAAAAATACCTAGAAATCCAATCACTTATACAAGCCTTAACGCGAGGAAACGTATCTGTTTACATGTGCGCTCAACGGAGGTCTGAATGAGCCTGCGCATCCACCCAGTCTGATCACAGTCTTTGCTGTCCGCTGGAAGACATTTTGCATTCTTTACTTTCCATAATACGCGCAGGCTGATCTGAATTTTGGCTGGGCGCACATGTCCAAAGGTAAGTTTTCTAACGTTGAGGTTAAATATGTTCTGTCAAATAGAATCCTGGAAACAGACTGACAAAGCGTAATTGTGTTTCTGGATTTTGTATGGTACTCAACGTGAGAAAAAGGCTTTAATAACGTATGCATCTTGGAAAAGGGGGTATTCGAGCAAATGGATTAAGCCAAGATCACAATCTGCCAGTATTGCCACAGCAACTAGGACACAAATTTGAACCTGTGTCAAGTTAGTTACTTATTCCCTATTCCCTATTCCCGATTCGAATCGGGAATAAGTAACTGTTTACTTATTCCCGATTCGATCCAATCCTTATCCTAGCATGAATTGCTACGTAAGCAAGGTTCTAAAATTCATAACCGAGAAATCCTAAATAATATTAAGTGAAATAAAGGACGGTGTGCACCCGTAAAGAGGGCGTATACAGAGCAACTAGCAGGAATCTGTTAAAAGAAATTCGTCGGGAAAATTTTGTGAAAAGTCTCGTAGACTAAAACGGGCTCATGCTCTTCATCGGCGGTGGGGTACTCAAGTTCGGGCTCCTGGGTATCCCAGCTACGGAGTTTTCAAACACATGAAACTTAGTGAGTATAGAGGACATAAGCAGAGCAACTGGCAGGACAATTCTAAACGAAATTCGTCGGGAAAAGTTTGAGAAAAGTATCGTAGAAAAAGGGTCACTTTTGCCTACAAACGACCATATTGAGATGGGTACGCAAGTTCGAGCTCCCGGGTACCCCAGCTATGGATTTTTCAAAGAGATGAAACTTGGTGAGTAAAGAGGGCGTATACAGAGCAACTAGCAGGAATCTTTTAAAAGAAATTTGTCGGGAAAATTTTGTAAAAAGTCTCGTAGACTAAAAAGGGCTCATGCTCTTCATTGGCGGTGGGGTACCCAAGTTCGGGCTCCTGGGTACCCCAGCTAGGGAGTTTTGAAACAATGAAACTGGCAGAACAATTCTAAAAGAAATTCGTCGGGAAAATTTTGAGAAAAGTATCGTAGATAAAGGGTCACTTTTGCCTACAAACGACCATATTGAGACGGGTACCCAAGTTCGAGCTCCCGGGTACCCCAGCTAATGTGTTTTCAAAGAGATGAAACTTGGTGATTATAGAGCGCGTATACAGACCGACTAGCAGGAATCTTTTAAAAGAAATTCGTCAGGAAAATTTTGAGAAAAGTCTCGTAGACTAAAAAGGGCTGATGCTCTTCATTGGCCTTGGGGTACCCAAGTTCGGGCTCCTGGGTACCACAGCTAGGAAGTTTTCAAAGACAGGGAACCTAGTGAGTATAGAGGACATATGCAGAGCAACTGGCAGGACAATTCTGAAAGAAATTCGTCGGGAAAATTTTGAGAAAAGTATCGTAGAAAGAAGGTCACTTTTGCCTACAAACAACCGTCTTGAGACGGGTACCCAAGTTCGAGCTCCCGGGTACCTCAGCTAGGGAGTTTTCAAAGAGATGTATACAGACCAACTAGCAGGAATCTTTTAAAAGAAATTCGTCGGGAAAATTTTGAGAAAAGTCTCGTAGACTAAAAAGGGCTGATGCTCTTCATTGGCGGTGCGGTACCAAAGTTCGGGCTCCTGGATTCGTAAGACATGAAACTTGGTGAGTTTTGAGGACATATGTAGAGCAACTGGCAGGACAAGTCTAAAAGAAATCCGTCGGGAAAATTTTGAGAAATGTATCGTAGAAAAAGGGTCACTTTTGCTTACAACCGACCATATTGAGATGGGTACCCAAGTTCGAGCTCCCGGGTAGTCCAGCTAGGGAGTTTTCAAAGAGATGTATACAGACCAACTAGCAGGAATCTTTCAAAAAGAAATTCGTCGGGAAAATTTTGAGAAAAGTCTCGTAGACTAAAAAGGGCTGATGCTCTTCATTGGCGGTGGCGTTCCCAAGTTCGGGCTCCTGGATCCCCAGTTTTGAAAGACATGAATCTTGGTGAATATAGAGGACATATGTAGAGCAACTGGCAGGACAATTCTAAAAGAAATTCGTCAGGAAAATTTTCAGAAAAGTATCGTAGAAAAAGGGTTATTTTTGCTTATAAATGTCCATATTTAGACGGGTTCCTAAGTTCGAGCTCCCGGGTACCCCATCTAGGGAGTCTTCAAAGAGATGAAACTTGGTGAGTATAGAGGGCGTATACAGACCAACTACCAGGAATCTTTTAAAAGAAATTCATCGGGAAAATTTTGAGAAAGATCTCGTGGACTAAAAAGGGCTGATGCTCTTCATTGGCGGTGCGGTACCCAAGTTCGGGCTCCTGGGTTACCCAGTTAGGGAGTATTCAAAGACATGAAACTTTGTGAGTATATAGGACATATGTAGAGCAACTGGCAGAACAATTCTAAAAGAAATTCGTCGGGAAAATTTTGAGAAAAGTATCGTAGATAAAGGGTCACTTTTGCCAACGACCATATTGAGACGGGTACCCAAGTTCGAGCTCCCTGGTACCCCAGCTGGGGAGTTTTTAACGAAATGAAACTTGGTGAGTATAGAGGGCGTATACAGACCAACTAGCAGTAATTTTTTAAAAGAAATTCGTCGGGAAAAGTTTGAGAAAAGTCTCGTACACGTAAAAGGGCTGATGCTCTTCATTGGCGGTGGGGTACCCAAGTTCGGGCTCCTGGGTACCCCAGCTAAGAAGTTTCAAAGACATGAAACTTGGCGAGTATAGAGGACATATGTAGAGCAACTGGCAGAACAATTCCGAAAGGAATTCGTCCGGAAAATTTTGAGAAAAGTATCGTAGAAAAAGGGTCACTTTTGCCTACAAACGACCATATTGAGACGGGTACCCAAATTCGAGATCCCGAGCACCCCAGCTAGGGAGTTTTCAAAGAGATGAAACTTGGTGAGTATAGAGGGCGTATACAGACCAACTAGCAGGAATCTTTTGAAAGAAATTCGTCGGGAAAATTTTGTGAAAAGTCTCGTAGACTAAAAACGGCTCATGCTGATCATTGGCGGTGGGGTACCCAAGTTCGGGCTCCTGGGTACCCCAGCTAGGGAGATTTGAAAGACATGAAACTTGGTGAGTATAGAGAACATATCTAGTGCAACAGGACAATTCTAAAAGAAATTCGTCGGGAAAATTTTGAGAAAAGTATCCTAGAAAAAGGGTCTCTTTTGCCTACAAACGACCATATTGAGACGGGTACCCGTTCGAGCTCCCGGATACCCAGCTAGGGAGTTTTCAAAGAGATGAAACTTGGTGAGTATAGAGGGCGTATACAGACCAACTACCAGGAATCTTTTTAAAGAAATTCGTCGGGAAAATTTTGAGAAAAGTCTCGTAGACTAAAAAGGGCTGATGCTCTTCATTGCCGGTGTTCCACCCAAGTTCGGGCTCCTGGGTACACCAGCTAGGAAGTTTTGAAAGACAGGAAACTTGGTGAGTATGGAGGACATATGTAGAGCAACTGGCAGAACAATTCTAAAAGAAATTCGTCGGGAAGGTTTTGAGAGAAGTATCGTAGAAAAAAGGTCACCTTTTCCTACAAACGACCATATTGAGACGGGTACCCAAGTTCGAGCTCTCGGGTACCCAGCTAGGGAGTTTTCAAAGAGATGAAACTTGGCGAGTAAAAAGGGCGTATACAGACCAACTAGCAGGAATCTTTATGAAGAAATTCGTCTGGAAAATTTTGAGAAAAGTCTCGTAGACTAAAAAGGGCTGATGCTCTTCGTTGGCGGTGGGGAACCCAAGTTCGGGCTGCTGGGTACCCCAGCTAGGGAATTTTGAAAGACATGAAACTTGGTAAGTATAGAGGACATATAAAGAGCAACTGGCAGCACAATTCTGAAAGAAATACGTCGGGAGAATTTTGAGAAAAGTATCGTAGAAAAAGGGTCACTTTTTCCTACAAACGACCATATTGAGACGGGTACCCAAGTTCGAGCTCCCGGGTACCCCAGCTAGGGAGATTTCAAAGAGATGAAACTTGGTGAGTATAAAAGAAATACGTCGGGAGAATTTTGAGAAAAGTATCGTAGAAAAAGGGTTACTTTTTCCTACAGACCAACTAGCAGGAATCTTTTTAAAGAATTTTGTCGGGAAAATTTTGAGAAAAGTCTCGTAGACTAAAAGGGGCTGATGCTCTTCATTGGCGGTGGGGTACCAATGTTCGGGCTCCTGGGTACACCAGCTAGGGAGTTTTGAAAGACATGATACTTGGTGAGTATAGAGGACATATGTAGGGCTACTGGCAGGTCAATTCTAAAAGAAATTCGTCGGGAAAATTTTGAGAAAAGTATCGTAGAAAAAGGGTCACCTTTTCCTACAAACGACCATATTGAGACGGGTACCCAAGTTCGAGCTCCCGGTTACCCCAGCTAGGGAGTTTTCAAAGAGATTAAACTTGGTGAGTATAGAGTGCGTATACAGTCCAACTACCAGGAATTCACTTAAACAAATTCGTTAGGAAAATTTTGAGAAAAGTCTCGTAGACTAAAATGGGCTGATGCTCTTCATTGCCGGTGTTCCACCCAAGTTCGGGCTCCTGGGTACTCCAGCTAGGGAGATTTGTAAGACATGAAACTTGGTGAGTATAGAGGACATATGTAGAGCAACTGGCAGGACAATTCTGAAAGAAATTCGTCGGGAAAATTTTGAGAAAAGTATCATAGAAAAAGGGTCACCTTTTCCTACAAACGACCATATTGAGACGGGTACCCAAGTTCGAGCTCCCGGGTACCCCAGCTAGGGAGTTTTCAAAGACATGAAACTTGGTGAGTATAGAGGGCGTATACAGACCAACTAGCAGGAATCTTCTAAAAGAAATTCGTAGGGAAAATTTTGAGAAAAGTCTCGTAGACTAAAAAGGGCTGATGCTCTTCATTGGCAGTGTGGTACCCAAGTTCGGGCTCCTGGGTACCCCAGCTAGGGAGTATTGAAAGACATGAAACTTGGTGAGTATAGTGGACGTATGTAGAGCAACTGGCAGAACAATTCTGAAAGAAATTTGTCGGGACAATTTTGAGAAAAATATCGTAGCAAAAGGGTCACTTTTGCCTACAAACGATCATATTGAGACGGGTACCCAAGTTCGAGCTCCCGGGTACCCCAGCAAGGGAGTTTTGAAAGAGATGAAACATGGTGAGTATAGAGGGCGTACACAGACCAACTAGCAGGTATCTTTTAAAAGAAATTCGTTGGGAAAATATTGAGTAAAGTCTCGTAGACTAAAAAGGGCTGATGCTCTTCATCGGCGGTGGTGTACCCAAGTTCGGGCTCCTGGGTACCCCAGCTAGGGAGTTTCGAAAGACATGAAACTTGTGAGTATAGAGGACATATGTAGAGAAACTGGCAGGACAATTCTTAAAGAAAATCGTCGGGATGATTTTGAGAGAAGTATCGTAGAAAAAGGGTCATTTTTCCTACAAACGACCGTATTGAGACGGGTATCCGTTCGAGCTCCCGGTACCCCAGCTAGGGATTTTTCAAAGAGATGAAACTTGGTGAGTAAAGAGGGCATATACAGACCAATTAGATGGAATATTTAAAAAGAAATTCGCCGGGAGAATTTTGAGAAAAGTCTCGTAGACTAAAAAGGGCTGATGCTCTTCATTGGCGGTGGGGTACCCAAGTTCGGGCTCCTGGGTATCCCAGCTAGGGAGTTTTGAAAGACATGAAACTTGGTGAGTATAGTGGACGTATGCAGAGCAACTGGCAGAACAATTCTGAAAGAAATTCGTCGGGAAAATTTTGAGACAAGTGTCGTAGAAAAAGGGTCATATTTGCTTACAAACGACGATATTGAGACGGGTTCCCAAGTTCGAGCTCCCGGGTACCCCAGCTAGGGAGTTTTCAAAGAGATGAATCATGGTGAGTATAGAGAGCGTATACAGACCAACTGGAAGGAATCTTTTAAAAGAAATTCGTCAGGAAAATTTTGTGAAAAGTCCCGTAGACTAAAAAGGGATCATGCTCATCATTGGCGGTGGGGTACCCTAGTTCGGGCTCCTAAGTACCCCAGCTAGGGAGTTTTCAAAGAGATGAAACTTGGTGAGTATAGAGTGCGTATACAGACCAACTAGCAGGAATCTTTTTGAAGAAATTCGCCGGGAAAATTTTGAGGAAAGTATCGTAGAAAAAGGGTCACTTTTGCCTACAAACGACCCTATTGAGACGGGTTCCAAGTTCGAGCTCCCTCTTACCCAATCTAGGGAGTTTTCAAAGATATGAAACTTGGTGAGTATAGAGGACATATGTAGACCAACTGGCAGGACAATTCTAAAACAAATTCGTCGGAAATATTTTGAGAAAAGTATCGTAGAAAAAGGGTCACTTTTGCCCACAAACGACCATACTGAGACGGGTACCCAAGTTCGAGCTCCAGGGTACCCCAGCTAGGGAGTTTACAAAGATATGAAACTTGGGGAGTAAAGAGGGTGTATACAGAGCAACTAACAGGAATCTTTTAAAAGAAATTCATCAAGAAAATTTTGAGAAAAGTCTCGTAGACTAAAAAGGGCTGATGGTCTTCATTGGCCTTGGGGTACCCAAGTTCGGGCTCCTGGGTACCACAGCTAGGAAGTTGTCAAAGACAGGGAACCTAGTGAGTATAGAGGACATATGCAGAGCAACTGGCAGGACAATTCTGAAAGAAATTCGTCGGGAAAATTTTGAGAAAAATATCGTAGAAAGAAGGTCACTTTTGCCTACAAACAACCGTCTTGAGACGGGTACCCAAGTTCGAGCTCCCGGGTACCTCAGCTAGGGAGTTTTCAAAGAGATGTATACAGACCAACTAGCAGGAATCTTTTAAAAGAAATTCGTCGGGAAAATTTTGAGAAAAGTCTCGTAGACTAAAAAGGGCTGATGCTCTTCATTGGCGGTGCGGTACCAAAGTTCGGGCTCCTGGATTCGTAAGACATGAAACTTGGTGAGCTTTGAGGACATATGTAGAGCAACTGGCAGAACAAGTCTAAAAGAAATCCGTCGGGAAAATTTTGAGAAATGTATCGTAGAAAAGGGGTCACTTTTGCTTACAACCGACCATATTGAGATGGGTACCCAAGTTCGAGTTCCCGGGTAGTCCAGCTAGGGAGTTTTCAAAGAGATGTATACAGACCAACTAGCAGGAATCTTTCAAAAAGAAATTCGTCGGGAAAATTTTGAGAAAAGTCTCGTAGACTAAAAAGGGCTGATGCTCTTCATTGGCGGTGGCGTTCCCAAGTTCGGGCTCCTGGATCCCCAGTTTTGAAAGACATGAATCTTGGTGAATATAGAGGACATATGTAGAGCAACTGGCAGGACAATTCTAAAAGAAATTCGTCAGGAAAATTTTCAGAAAAGTATCGTAGAAAAAGGGTTATTTTTGCTTATAAATGTCCATATTTAGACGGGTTCCTAAGTTCGAGCTCCCGGGTACCCCATCTAGGGAGTCTTCAAAGAGATGAAACTTGGTGAGTATAGAGGGCGTATACAGACCAACTACCAGGAATCTTTTAAAAGAAATTCGTCGGGAAAATTTTGAGAAAGATCTCGTGGACTAAAAAGGGCTGATGCTCTTCATTGGCGGTGCGGTACCCAAGTTCGGGCTCCTGGGTTACCCAGTTAGGGAGTATTCAAAGACATGAAACTTTGTGAGTATATAGGACATATGTAGAGCAACTGGCAGAACAATTCTAAAAGAAATTCGTCGGGAAAATTTTGAGAAAAGTATCGTAGATAAAGGGTCACTTTTGCCAACGACCATATTGAGACGGGTACCCAAGTTCGAGCTCCCTGGTACCCCAGCTGGGGAGTTTTTAACGAAATGAAACTTAGTGAGTATAGAGGGCGTATACAGACCAACTAGCAGGAATTTTTTAAAAGAAATTCGTCGGGAAAAGTTTGAGAAAAGTCTCGTACACTAAAAAGGGCTGATGCTCTTTATTGGCGGTGGGGTACCCAAGTTCGGGCTCCTGGGTATCCCAGCTAGGGAGTTTCAAAGAAATGAAACTTGGCGAGTATAGAGGACATATGTAGAGCAACTAGCAGAACAATTCTGAAAGAAATTCGTCCGGAAAAATTTGAGAAAAGTATCGTAGAAAAAGGGTCAGTTTTGCCTACAAACGACCATATTGAGACGGGTACCCAAATTCGAGATCCAGAGCACCCCAGCTAGGAAGTTTTCAAAGAGATGAAACTTAGTGAGTATAGAGGGCGTATACAGACCAACTAGCAGGAATCTTTTGAAAGAAATTCGTCGGGAAAATTTTGTGAAAAGTCTCGTAGACTAAAAACGGCTCATGCTGATCATTGGCGGTGGGGTACCCAAGTTCGGGCTCCTGGGTACCCCAGCTAGGGAAATTTGAAAGACATGAAACTTGGTGAGTATAGAGGACATATGTAGTGCAACAGGCAGGACAATTCTAAAAGAAATTCGTCGGGAAAATTATGAGAAAAGTATCGTAGAAAAAGGGTCTCTTTTGCCTACAAACGACCATATTGAGACGGGTACCCGTTCGAGCTCCCGGATACCCAGCTAGGGAGTTTTCAAAGAGATGAAACTTGGTGAGTATAGAGGGCGTATACAGACCAACTACCAGGAATCTTTTTAAAGAAATTCGTCGGGAAAATTTTGAGAAAAGTCTCGTAGACTAAAAAGGGCTGATGCTCTTCATTGGCGGTGGGGTACCCAAGTTTGGGCTCCTGGGTACACCAGCTAGGGAGTTTTGAAAGACAGGAAACTTGGTGAGTATGGAGGACATATGTAGAGCAACTGGCAGAACAATTCTAAAAGAAATTCGTCGGGAAGGTTTTGAGAGAAGTATCGTAGAAAAAGGGTCACTTTTTCCTACAAACGACCATATTGAGACGGGTACCCAAGTTCGAGCTCTCGGGTACCCAGCTAGGGAGATTTCAAAGAGATGAAACTTGGCGAGTAAAAAGGGCGTATACAGACCAATTAGCAGGAATCTTTATGAAGGAATTCGTCTGGAAAATTTTGAGAAAAGTCTCGTAGACTAAGAAGGGCTGATGCTCTTCATTGGCGGTGGGGTACCCAAGTTCGGGCTGCTGGGCACCCAAGCTAGGGAATTTTGAAAGACATGAAACTTAGTAAGTAAGTAGGACATATAAAG
Organism: Anodontia alba; assembly: GCA_964016985.1. Taxonomy (NCBI): domain Eukaryota; kingdom Metazoa; phylum Mollusca; class Bivalvia; order Lucinida; family Lucinidae; genus Anodontia; species Anodontia alba. The sequence continues at coordinate 25,622,978 of OZ024835.1, forward strand.
AGCAACTGGCAGCACAATTCTGAAAGAAATACGTCGGGAGAATTTTGAGAAAAGTATCGTAGAAAAAGGGTCACTTTTCCTACAAACGACCATATTGAGACGGGGACCCAAGTTCGAGCTCCCAGCTAGGGAGATTTCAAAGAGATGAAACTTGGTGAGTATAAAAGAAATACGTCGGGAGAATTTTGAGAAAAGTATCGTAGAAAAAGGGTTACTTTTTCCTACAGACCAACTAGCAGGAATCTTTTTAAAGAAATTTGTCGGGAAAACTTTGAGAAAAGTCTCGTAGACTTAAAGTTACCAAAGTTCGGGCTCCTGGGTACACCAGCTAGGGAGTTTTGAAAGACATGATACTTGGTGAGTATAGAGGACATATGTAGGGCTACTGGCAGGTCAATTCTAAAAGAAATTCGTCGGGAAAATTTTGAGAAAAGTATCGTAGAAAAAGGGACACCTTTTCCTACAAACGACTATATTGAGACGGGTACCCAAGTTCGAGTTCCCGGTTACCCCAGCTAGGGAATTTTCAAAGAGATGAAACTTGGTGAGTAAAGAGTGCGTATACAGTCCAACTAGCAGGAATTCATTTAAAGAAATTCGTCAGGAAAATTTTGAGAAAAGTCTCGTAGACTAAAATGGGCTGATGCTCTTCATTGCCGGTGTTCCACCCAAGCTAGGGAGATTTGTAAGACATGAAACTTAGTGAGTATAGAGGACATATGTAGAGCAACTGGCAGGACAATTCTGAAAGAAATTCGTCGGGAAAATTTTGAGAAAAATATCATAAAAAAAGGGTCACCTTTTCCTACAAACGACCATATTGAGACGGGTACCCAAGTTCGAGCTCCCGGGTACCCCAGCTAGGGAGTTTTCAAAGACATGAAACTTGGTGAGTATAGAAGGCGTATACATACCAAGTAGCAGGAATCTTCTAAAAGAAATCCGTAGGGAAAATTTTGAGAAAAGTCTCGTAGACTAAAAAGGGCTGATGCTCTTCATTGGCAGTGTGGTACCCAAGTTCGGGCTCCTGGGTACCCCAGCTAGGGAGTATTGAAAGACATGAAACTTGGTGAGTATAGTGGACGTATGTAGAGCAACTGGCAGAACAATTCTGAAAGAAATTTGTCGGGAAAATTTTGAGAAAAGAATCGTAGCAAAAGGGTCACTTTTGCCTACAAACGATCATATTGAGACGGGTACCCAAGTTCGAGCTCCCGGGTACCCCAGCAAGGGAGTTTTGAAAGAGATGAAACATGGTGAGTATAGAGGGCGTACACAGACCAACTAGCAGGAATCTGTTAAAAGAAATTCGTTGGGAAAATATTGATAAAAGTCTCGTAGACTATAAAGGGCTGATGCTCTTCATTGGCGGGGTGTACCCAAGTTCGGGCTCCTGGGTACCCCAGCTAGGGAGTTTCGAAAGACATGAAACTTGTGAGTATAGAGGACATATGTAGAGAAACTGGCAGGACAATTCTTAAAGAAAATCGTCGGGATGATTTTGAGAGAAGTATCGTCGAAAAAGGGTCATTTTTCCTACAAACGACCGTATTGAGACGGGTATCCAAGTTCGAGCTCCCGGTACCCCAGCTAGGGATTTTTCAAAGAGATGAAACTTGGTGAGTAAAGAGGGCATATACAGACCAATTAGATGGAATATTTAAAAAGAAATTCGCCGGGAGAATTTTGAGAAAAGTCTCGTAGACTAAAAAGGGCTGATGCTCTTCATTGGCGGTGGGGTACCCAAGTTCGGGCTCCTGGGTATCCCAGCTAGGGAGTTTTGAAAGACATGAAACTTGGTGAGTATAGTGGACGTATGCAGAGCAACTGGCAGAACAATTCTAAAAGAAATTCGTCGGGAAAATTTTGAGACAAGTGTCGTAGAAAAAGGGTCATATTTGCTTACAAACGACGATATTGAGACGGGTTCCCAAGTTCGAGCTCCCGGGTACCCCAGCTAGGGAGTTTTCAAAGAGATGAATCATGGTGAGTATAGAGGGCGTATACAGACCAACTGGTAGGAATCTTTTAAAAGAAATACGTCAGAAAAAAATTTTGTGAAAAGTCTCGTAGACTAAAAAGGGCTCATGCTCATCATTGGCGGTGGGGTACCCTAGTTTGGGCTCCTGGGTACCCCAGCTAGGGAGTTTTCAAAGAGATGAAACTTGGTGAGTATAGAGGGCGTATACAGACCAACTAGCAGGAATCTTTTTGAAGAAATTCGTCGGGAAAACTTTGAGGAAAATATCGTAGAAAAAGGGTTACTTTTGCCTACAAACGACCCTATTGAGACTCGTTCCAAGTTCGAGCTCCCGCTTACCCCATCTAGGGAGTTTTCAAAGATATGAAACTTGGTGAGTATAGAGGACATATGTAGCCCAACTGGCAGGACAATTCTAAAAGAAATTCGTCGGAAATATTTTGAGAAAAGTATCGTAGAAAAAGGGTCACTTTTGCCCACAAACGACCATACTGAGACGGGTACCCAAGTTCGAGCTCCAGGGTACCCCAGCTAGGGAGTTTTCAAAGATATGAAACTTGGGGAGTAAAGAGGGTGTATACAGAGCAACTAACAGGAATCTTTTATATGAAATTTGTCGGGAAAATTTTGTGAAAAGTCTCGTAGACTAAAAAGGGCTCATGCTCTTCATTGGCGTCGGGCACCCAAGATTAGAATCATCGGGAATCAGTTTCAGTTGTATCCTCTGGATCCAGCAGACTTTCATTTACGAACGGAATAAATGCGATGCATTGGAAAGAACTCAGTAAACGATGTTGTTGTTGTGTTGTTGCTTTACGTCCGAGGTAAACTGCTGTGGTCATGTCAGGACGGCCAGTTAACTTAACCACACTATTCCTGGGCAGGCTAAGACCTCCTAAGCGGTTTAATAGTACTAAGTGCCCGTACTTTCGCCAGTAACTGACAAACTGCCCTTCTTGAATCAGTGGAAGTGGGGAAATGACCATAGAAAAGATTTCATGATCAATTTCCACGAAAGTATGTGGCCGGACCAGGTATCGAACACGGTACCAATAAACGATGTTTTGCATTATCCCTATCTATACCAGTGCTACTCGAAAATCATTTTTGGGGGTTGTCTTGGTAGCGCAGTTTGTAGCAATGGTGGATAGTGCAGGGCTAGGCGAAGTTTTCATAACCTTGAGTTCAAATCCCACAGGGACCAAAAAGTGTTTGTTTGTTTTTTTTTCGCAGTACCACTGTAGCTGCTTTATTCTCTCTTTCTTTTAATGGAACTTATTCATCTGCACCAGTTTCTGATCATATGTAGCTCGAAAGTGCTGGTGTTTGTGACATTATATTTCTCTTATTTCTAATATGTATCCAGCTTCACTTGTATCATCTGGATCCGGCAAGCTTTCATTTTCGAACGGAAACTCGATGTACGAATCTTGCATTATCCGCTACCTACACTAGCGCTACAAGAACAGTCTTCTTTTGGGTTGTCTGTAGCGCAGTTGGTAAAATGGCGGATAGTGCAGGGCTAGGTGGAGTTATCATAGTCGTGAATTAGAATCCCACAATGATCAATAAGGTGTTTTTATTTTGCATTTACCAGCATAGTGGACTTATTCTCTCTCTCTCCCTTTCAATGTCCTTTATATACATCTGCATCAATTTCCGATCCTATCTAGTTCAAAAATACTACTGTTTATGAAACACATTTCTCTATCTAGTTTCATTCGTATCATCTGGATCCGGCAGGCTCTCATTTTTAAACGGAATAAATGCAATGCATTGAAAAGAACTCAATAATTATATGATGTGTTTTGCATTTTCCGCTACCTATACGTGCTACTCGAACAATGATTTTTGGGCTGTCTCGGTAGCGCTGTTGGTAGAAGTGGCGGATAGTGCTAGGCTAGGTGGAGTTGTCGTGGTCCTGAGTTCGAATTCCCCAATTACCAATATGGGTTTTTAGTGGGGATTTACCGGTATAGTTAATTAATTCTCTCTCTTTCTTCCAATGTTACTTGTATACATCTGCATCAGTTTCTGATCCTTTGTAGCTCAAAAGTACTGCTGTTTGTGAAAATATAGTTATGTAACTCCTAATATTTATCTAGTGTCACTCATATCATCTGGATCCGGCAGGCTTTATTTTGCAAATGCAATAAATGCGATTCACTGAAAAGAACTCGATATACGATGTGTGGTTGCTGGAGGCTAGAACCTGGGAACCACCCAGCTGCATTTTGAAACCCGCATGCGGTATATATCAGGACGAATTTCACCCGATTCTCCCGACGAGTTTTTGTTAAAGCATTCATGTGTATTCTACGAACTTTGTTCTGACTGTGCGATTTTTATTTTATTTTAAACTCCCTGACCAGGGCATTCAGGGGCATGAGCATAGATACTTGTCGCTGTTTTGGTCTTCATATGAATGACGTGCTGCATATTCCATTGTCAGCTCCTTCGAATTTTCTCGACGAATTTCTCTCTAACTTTCTCAGGTATTATTTGGTTGAATGTACAAATGATTTGTTTATTTTGAAGAAACTGAAAACTCCCAAGGGAGGGCTGCAAGAGACTAGAACCTGTGTACCCCCGAGCAACGTGTTGAAATCCACAGGCAGTATATATAAAGACGTAATTTAGCAAAATTCTCTCAACGAAATTTCGTGAAAACATTCATGCATAATTCTCAAACTATGCTCTGTATATGCTTTGATTTTGATTTTATTTAAAACTCCCCGACAAGGAAATCCAAGGGCTTCAATTCCAGTACTGGTCGCAATTTCGGTTTTCTTGTAAATAACGTTCTCCACATTTCATTGTCATTTCTATTAACTTTTCTCGATGAATTTCTATCATACTTTCTCACATAATTTTGTTTTGATTTTCATATTATTTACTGATTTGATGCAGTTCAAAACTCCGTACCCAAGGCTACTAGAGGTTCGAACCTGGATACCATTGTGCCACAAGTTGAAATCCACAAGCGATATATATAAAGACGAATTTCGCTAGATCCTTTCGACGAATTTTCCTGAAAACATTTATGCGTATTCTTGAAGCAAAGTTCTGATTGTAGCGTGATCTTTATTTTATTTAAAACTCCCTCACTAGGGCAAGAAGGGGCGCGAACCTTGTTGTTCGTTGCTGTTTTGGCCTTCAAATGAATGACATGCTGCACATTCCATTGTCATCTTCTTCAAATTTTCTCGACGATTTTTTTCTAAAACTTAGTCAGGTATTAGTTGATTGAATGTACTTATGATTTGTTAATGTTGAAGCTATTCAAAACTCACTCGGTAGGGTTGCAAGGGACTCGAACCTGAGTAACCATAAGGAACGTTTTGAAATGTACAAGGCAATATGTATGAAGACGAAATTTAGCAAAATTCTCTAGACGAATTTTCATGAAAACATTTTATGCGTATTTCTCAAACGTTGCTCTATATATGCTTTGATTTTAATTTTATTTAAAACTCGCTGACAATGGCACCCAAGGGCTCGAAGTTCAGGACTAGTCGCAGTTGTTTTTTTTTTTTTTTTTTTTTATAAATAACGTTCTATACATTCAATTGACATTTGTATGAAATTTTTTCGAAGAATTTCTTTCATACTTTCTCAGAAAGTTTTTAGTTTAATCTTCTTACTACTTACGAATTTTGATGAAATTCAAAACTACCTACGTATGGTCGTTAGAGGTTCGAACCTGGATACTGCTACGCCACATTCTGCAGTCCACATGTGGAATATATGAAGACGAATTTCGCAAGCTTCGCTCGACGAATTTCAATTAAACATTTTGCGTATTCTTCAATCAAAGTTCTGAATGTGGTGTGAATTTTATTTTGTTCAAAACTTCCTCACAAGGGCAACCAGGGGCGCGAACCTCGACTTTAGTCGCACTACTGGCCTTCATATAAATGACATGTTCTCATCCTTTTGAACTTTTCTCGACGATTCTCCCCCAAAACTTTGTCAGATATTTATTGTTTGAAGGTTCTTATGATTTGTTTATTTTGAAGGAATTCAAAACTCCCTAGGTAGGGTTGCAAGGGACTCGAACCTTTGTACCCACAACGAACGTATTGTAATCCGCATATAGTATATTTCTAGACAAAATTTAGCAAAATTCTTTCGACGAATTTTCTTGAAAACAGTTGTGCATAATTCCCGATCTATCTTCTGTATATGCTTTGATTTTCGTTTTATTTAAAACTTCCTGACTAGGATTTTATTTTGTTCAAAACTTCCGCACTAGGGCAACCAGAAGCGTGAACCTCGCCTTTAGTCGCACTATTGGCCTTCATATGAATGGCATGCCGCACATTCGTTTTCATCCTTTTGTAATTTTCTCGACGATTTTCTCCCAAACCATTTCAGATATAAATTGTTTGAAGGTTCTTATGATTTGTATATTTGAAGGAATTCAAAACTCCCTAGGTAGGCTTGCAAGAGACCCGAACCTGTGTACCCACAAGGAACGTATTGTAACCCGCATATGGTATATTTCTAGACTCAATTTCGCAAAATTCTTTCGACGAATTTTCGTGAAAACATTTGTGCATAATTTTCGATCTATGTTCTGTATATGCTTTGATTTTCGTTTTATTTAAATCTCCCTGACTAGGGTACCAAAGGGCTCGAAATCCAGTCGTAGTCGCAGTTTCGGTTTTCTTGTAAATAACGTTCTCCACATTCAATTGACCTTTCTATGAAATTTTCTCGACGAATTTCTTTCATATTTTCTCAGAAATATTTTGGTTTAATCTTATTACTTATGGATTTTGATAGAATTCAAAACTACTTACGTATGGTCGCTCGAGGTTCGAGCCTTGATACCAATACGGAACATGTTGAAATCCACATGCGATATATATGAAGACGAATGTTGCAAGAGTCTCCCGACGAATTTTCATTAAACCATTTCTGCGTATTCTTGAGGCAAAGTTCTGAATGTAGCGTGATTTTTATTTTATTCAAAACTCCGTCACTAGGGCAACCAGTGGCACGAACCTCGTTGTTAGTGCCAGTTTTAGCCTTCATATGAATGGCATGCTGCACATTCAATTCTCATCTTTTTGTAATTTTCTCGACGATTTTCACTCAAACTTTCTCAAGTAATTATTGTTTGAAGGTTCTTATGATTTACTTATTTTGAAGGAACTCAAAACTCCCTACGTAGGGTTGCAAGAGACTCGAACCTGTGTACCCACAAGGAACGTATTGTAATCCACATATAGGATATTTCAAGACGAAATTTAGCAAAATTCTCTAGACGAATTTTCTCTGATTTTCATTTAATTCAAAACACAATGACTAGGGTACCTAGGGGCTCGAGCCATGGTAATATTTGATATTTCGGTTTTCGTATGAATGAACTGACCCAAAATCCATTGTCATTTCCTCAAACATTTCTCGACGAATTTCATCTTAAACTTTCTCTCAGGTTTGTTGAATATATTTTCTTTATACTTGCCAACTTTAATGACAATCAAAACTACCTAGGTGGGAATGCTAGAGGCTCGTATCTGGGTACCCCCACGCCATATGTTGAAATCCACATGTACTATACATCCGGACGAATTTCACAAAATTCTCTCGACGAATTTCCGTAAAAAATGTTTGTGCCTATTCCTCTTACTATGATCTGTAAGTGCTTTAATTTTTTATTTTATTCAAAACTCCCTGACTAGGGCATCCAGGGGCTCGGACCTTGGTAATATTCGATGTTTCGGTTTTCGTATGAATGGACTGCTCCATATTCCATTGTCATTTCCTCAAAGTTTTCTCGATGAATTTTTCTCAAACTTTTTCTCAGGTTTGTTGAATGTCTCTGCTTTATACTTCCTAACTATAATGAAAATCAAAACTCCCTAAGTAGGATTCCTAGAGGCTCGTACCTGGGTACCCCCACGCCACATGTTAAAATCTATATGTGCTATATATCCGAACGAATTCCGCAAAATTGTCTCGACGAATTTCTTTGCAAACATGTGTGCCTATTCTCATTACTATGTTCTGCAAGTGCTTTGATTTTTATTTAATTCAAAACTCCCTGACTAGGGCACCCAGGGGCTAGGACTGAGGTACTTGTCGCTTTTTCTGTTTTCATATGAATGATCTGCCACACATTCCTTTGGAATTTTCGCCGGCCTCGGTGGCTTAGTTGGATGCGCGTCCGACTGGAGACCAGGAGGTCGCGGGTTCGACCCCCCCCCCCCCCCCCAAGGTCGGCAACATTCTTTCGTGGAGATCATGAAATATTTTCTACGGTCATTCTCTCCATTCCGCTGGTTCAAGAAGGGCAGTTGTCAGTTGCTGGTGAAAGAATGTGCACAATACTGGTTAACCGCTTAGAGGACAAAGCCTGCCCAGTAAACGTGTGGTTAGGTAAACTTACCGCGCTCGACATGACCCCTTTGGGTTGACTGGGCCGTAAAACCTCAACACAAACAAAAACATTGGAATTTTCGCAAAATTTCTCGACGGTTTTATCTAAAGTTTTGTGTGACGTGTGTAAATCATATCTTTGATAAATTAATAAATTTTCAAGGTAATCAAAACCCCCTATATAGGGTTGCTATAGGTTCGAACGGGTACCAAGACCAACGCTCTGATTTTACATTTAATTCAAAACTCCCTGACTACGGTAACCATGGACTCGAGCCATGGTAATATTTGATATTTCGATTTTCGTATGAATGAACTGCCCGAGTTTCATTTCTTTCAAAACTCCCTAGCTGGGGTACCCTGGAGCTCGAACTTGGGTTACCGTCTCAATACGGTCGTTTGTAGGAAAATGTGACCCTTTTTCTACGATATTTTTCTCAAAATATTCCAGACGAATTTCTTTCAGAATTGTCCTGCCAGTTGCTCTACATATGTCCTCTATACTCACCAAGTTTCATGTCTTTGAAAACTTCCTAGCTGGGGTAGCCGGGAGCTCGAACTTGTGTACCCGTCTCAATATGGTCGTTTGTAGGCAAAAGTGACCCTTTTTCTACGATACTGTTATCAAAATTTCCCCGACGAATTTCTTTCAGAATTGTCCTGCCAGTTGCTCTACATATGTCCTCTATACTCACCAAGTTTCATGTCTTTCAAAACTCCCTAGCTGGGGTACCCAGCAGCCCGAACTTGGGTACCCCACCGCCAAAGAAGAGCATCAGACCTTTTTAATTTTCGAGCTTTTTTCTCAAAATTTTCTCGACAAATTTCTTTTAAAAGATTCCAGCTAGTTGGTCTGTATACGCCCTCTATACTCAGCAAGTTTCATCTCTTTGGAACTCCCTAGCTGGGGTACCCGGAAGCTCGAACTTGGGTACACGTATCAATATGGTCGGTTGTAGGCAAAAGTGACCCTTTTTCTAAGATACTTTTCTCAAAATTTTCCCGACGAATTTCTTTTAGAATTGTCCTGCCAGTTGCTCTACATATGTCCTCTATACTTACCAAGTTTCATTCTTTCAACACTCCCTAGCTGGGGTACCCAGGAGCCCGAACGGGTATCCACCGCCAATGAAGAGCATCAGCCCTTTTTAGTCTACGCGACTTTTCTCAAAATTTTCCCGACGAATTTCTTTCAAAAGATTTCTGCTAGTTAGTCTGTATACGCCCTCTATACTCACCAAGTTTCACCTCTTTGAAAACGACCTAGCTGGGGAACCCTGGAGCTCGAACTTGGGTACCCGTCTCAATATTGTCGTTTGTAGGAAAAGTGACCCTTTTTCTACGATACTTTTCTCAAAATTTTCCCGACGAATTTCTTTTAGAATTGTCCTGCTAGTTGCTCCACATATGTCCTCTATACTCACCAAGTTTCATATCTTTCAAAACTCCCTAGTAGGGGTATCCAGGAGCCCGAACTTGGGTACCCCAACGTCAATGAACAGCATTAGCCCTTTTTAGTCTACGTGACTTTTCTCAAAATTTTCCCGACGAATTCCTTTAAAAACATTCCTACTAGTTGGTGTGTATACGCCCTCTATACTCACCAAGTTTCATTTCTTTCAAATCTCTCTAGCATGGGTACCCGGGAGCTCGAACTTGGATACCCGTCTCAATATGGTCGTCTGTAGGCAAAAGTGACCCTTTTTCTACGATACTTTTCTCAAAATTCTCCAGACGAATTTCTTTTAGAATTGTTCTGCCAGTTGCTATACATATGTGCTCTATACTCACCAAGTTTCATGTCTTTCAAATTTCCCTAGCTGGGGTACCCAGGAGCCCGAACTTGGGTACCCCACCGCCAATGAAGAGCATCAGCCCTTTTTAGTCTACGAGACTTTTCTCAAAGTTCTCCCGACGAATTTCTTTTAAAAGATTCCTGCTAGTTGGTCTGTATACGCCCTCTTTACTCCCAAAGTTTCACCTCTTTGATAATTCCCTAGCTGGGGTACCCGGGAGTTCGAACTTGGGTTCCCATCTCAATATGGTCGTTTGTAGGCAAACGTGAACCTTTTTCTACGATACTTTTCTCAAACTTTTCCCATCGAATTTCTTTTAGAATTGTCCCGCCAGTTCCTTTGCATATGTCCTCTATACTCACCAAGTTTCATGTCTTTCAAAAGATCCTAGCTGGGGTACCCAGGAGCCCGAACTTGGTAACACCACCGCTAATGATGAGCATCAGCCCTTTTTTGTCTACGAGACTTTTCTCAAAATTTCTCCGACGAATTTCTTTTAAAAGATTCTTGCTACTTGTTCTGTATACGCCCTCTATACTCACCAAGTTTCATCTCTTTGAAAACGCCCTAGCTGGGGAACCCTGGAGCTCGAACTTGGGTACCCGTCTCAATATTGTCGTTTGTAGGAAAAAGTGACCCTTTTTCTATGAGACTTTTCTCAAAATTGTCGAGACGAATTTCTTTTAAAAGATTCCTGCTAGTTATTCTTTATACGCCCTTTATACTCACCAAGTTTCATCTCTTTGAAAACTCCCTAGCTGGGGAACCCGGGAGCTCGAACTTGGGTATCCGTCTTAATATGGTCGTTTGTAGGAAAAGTGACCCTTTTTCTACGGTACTTTTCTCAAAATTTTCCCGACGAATTTCTTTTAGAATTGTCCTGCCAGTTGCACTACATATGTCCTCTATACACACCAAGAATAATGTCTTTCAAAGCTCCCCAGCTGGGGTACACAGGAGCCCGAACTTGGGTACCCCACCGCCAATGAAGAGCATCAGCACTTTTTAGTCAACGAGACTTGTCACAAAATTTTCCCGACGAATTTCTTTAAAAAAGATTCCTGCTTGTTGGTCTGTATAAGCCCTCCATACTCTCCAAGTTTCATCTCTTTGAAAACTCCCTAGCTGGGATACCCGGGAGCTCGAACTTGGGTACCCGTCTCAACATGGTCGTTTGTAGGAAAAGTGACCCTTTTTCTACGATACTTTTCTCAAAATTTTCCCGACGAATTTCTTTTAGAATTGTCCTGCTAGTTGCTCCACATATGTCCTCTATACTCACCAAGTTCCATATCTTTCAAAACTCCCTAGCTGGGGTATCCAGGAGCCCGAACTTGGGTACCCCAACGCCAATGAAGAGCATCAGCCCTTTTTTAGTCTACGTGACTTTTCTCAAAATTTTCCCGACGAATTCCTTTAAAAAGATTCCTACTAGTTGGTGTGTATACGCCCTCTATACTCACCAAGTTTCATCTCTTTGAAAATTCCCTAGCTGGGGTACCCGGGAGCTCGAACTTGAGTTCCCATCTCAATATGGTCGTTTGTAGGCAAAAGTGAACCTTTTTCTACGATACTTTTCTCAAACTTTTCCCATCGAATTTCTTTTAGAATTGTCCCGCCAGTTCCTCTGCATATGCCCTCTATACTCATCAAGTTTCATGTCTTTCAAAAGATCCTAGCTGGGGTACCCAGGAGCCCGAACTTGGTAACCCCACCGCTAATGATGAGCATCAGCCCTTTTTTGTCTACGAGACTTTTCTCAAAATTTCTCCGACGAATTTCTTTTAAAAGATTCTTGCTACTTGTTCTGTATACGCCCTCTATACTCACCAAGTTTCATCTCTTTGAAAACGCCCTAGCTGGGGAACCCTGGAGCTCGAACTTGGGTACCCGTCTCAATATTGTCGTTTGTAGGAAAAAGTGACCCTTCTTCTATGAGACTTTTCTCAAAATTGTCTAGACGAATTTCTTTTAAAAGATTCCTGCTAGTTGGTCTTTATACGCCCTTTATACTCACCAAGTTTCATCTCTTTGAAAACTCCCTAGCTGGGGAACCCGGGAGCTCGAACTTGGGTACCCGTCTTAATATGGTCGTTTGTAGGAAAAGTGACCCTTTTTCTACGATACTTTTCTCAAAATTTTCCCGACGAATTTCTTTTAGAATTGTCCTGCCAGTTGCATTACATATGTCCTCTATACACACCAAGATTAATGTCTTTCAAAACTCCCTAGCTGGGGTACACAGGAGCCCGAACTTGGGTACCCCACCGCCAATGAAGAGCATCAGCCCTTTTTAGTCTACGAGACTTTTCACAAAATTTTCCCGACGAATTTCTTTCAAAAGATTCCTGCTTATTGGTCTGTATAAGCCCTCCATACTCTCCAAGTTTCATCTCTTTGAAAACTCCCTAGCTGGGGTACCCGGGAGCTCGAACTTGGGTACCCGTCTCAATATGGTCGTTTGTAGGAAAAGGTGACCCATTTTCTAAGAAACTTTCCTCAAACTTTTCCCGACGAATTTCTTCTGGAATTGTCCTGCCAGTTGCTCAACATATGTCCTCTATACTTACCAAGTTTCATGTCTTTCAAAACTCCCTAGCTGGGGAACCCAGGAGTCCGAACTTGGGTACCACACCACCAATGAAGAGCATCAGCCCTTTTTAGTCTAGGAGACTTTTATCAAAAGCTTCCCGAAGAGTTTGTTTCAAAAGATTCCTGCTAGTCGGACTGTATACGCCCTCTATACTCACCAAGTTTCATCTCTTTGACAACTCCCTACCTGGGGTAGCCGGGAGCTCGAACTTGGGTACCCGTCTCAATATGGTCGTTTGTAGGAAAATGTGACCCTTTTTCCACGATAATTTTCTCTAAATTTTCGCGACGAATTTCTTTCAGAATTGTCCTGCCAGTTGCTCTACATATGTCCTCTATACTTACCAAGTTTCATGTGTTTGAAAACTCCCTAGCTGGGGTACCCAGGAGCCCGAAGTTGGGTACACCACCGCCAAAGATGAGCATGAGCCCTTTTTAGTCTACGAGACTTTTCACAAAATTTTCCGGACGAATTTCTTTTAAAAGATTCCTGCTAGTTGGTCTGTATACGCCCTTTATACTCACCAACTTTCATCTCTTTGAAAACTCCCTAGCTGGGGTACCCGGGAGCTCGAACTTGGGAACCCGTCTCAATATGGACGTTTGTAAGGAAAAGAGACCCTTTTTCTACGATACTTGTCTCAAACATTTCCAGAGGAATTTCTTTAAGAAATATCCTGCCAGTTGCTCTACATATGTCCTCTATACTCATCAAGTTTCATGTCTTTCAAAACTCCCTACCTGGGGTTACTAGGACCCCAACTTGGGTACCCCACCGCCATGAAGAGCATCAGACCTTTTTAGTCTACGAGACTTTTCTCAAAATTTTCCAGACGAATTTCTTTCAAAAGATTCCTGCTAGTTGGTCTGTATACGCCCTCAATACTCACCAAGTTTCATCTCTTTCAAAGCTCCCTAGCTGGGGAACCCATGTGCTCGATCTTGGGTACCACACCGCAAATGAAGAGCATCAACCCTTTTTAGTCTACGAGACTTTTCTCAAAATTTTCCTCATGAATTTCTTTAAAAGGATTCCTGCTGGTAGGTCTGTATATGCCCACTATACTCACCAAGTATCATCTCTTTGAAAACTCCCTAGCTGGGGTAGCCGAGAGCTCGAACTTGGGTACCCGTCTGAATATGGTCGTTTATAGGAAAAGTGACCCTTTTTCTACGATACTTTTCTCAAAATTTTCCCGACGAATTTCTTTCAGAATTGTTCTGCCAGTTGCTCTGCATATGTCCTCTACACTCACGAAGATTCATGTCTTTCAAAACTCCCTAGCTGGGGTACCAAGGAGCCCGAACTTGGGTACCCCACCGCCAATGAAGAGCATCTGCCCTTTTTTAGTCTACGAGACTTTTCACAAAATTTTCACGACGAATTTCTTAAAAAAGATTCCTGCTAGTTGGTCTGTATACGCCCTCTATACTCACCAAGTTTCATCTCTTTCAAAACTCCCTAGCTGGGGAATCCGGGAGCTCGAACTTGGGAACCCGTCTCAATATGGTCTTTTGTAGGCAAAAGTAACCCTTTCTCTACGATACTTTTCTCAAAATTTTCTCGACGAATTTATTTTAGAATTGTTCTGCAAGTTGCTCTACATATTTCCTCTATACTCACCAAGTGTCATGTCTTTCAAAACTCCCTAGCTTGGGTAGCCAGGAGCCCGAACTTGGGTACCTCATGGCTAATGAAGAGCATCAGCCCTTTTTAGTCTACGAGATTTTTCTCAAAATCTTCCCGACGAATTTCTCTAAAAAGATTCCAGCTAGTTGGTCTGTATACACCCTCTATACTCACCAAGTTTCATCTATTTGAAAACTCCCTAGCTGGGGTACCCGGGAGCTCGAACTTCGGTACCCATCACAATAATGTCGTTTGTAGGCAAAAATGACCCTTTTTCTACTATACTTTTCTCAAAATTCTCCAGACGAATTCCTTTTAGAATCGTCCTGCCAGTTGCTCTACATATGTTCTCTATACTCACTTAGTTTCATGTCTTTCAAAACTCCCTAGCTGGGGTACCGAGCAGTCCGAACTTGGGTACACCACCGCCAATGAAGAGCATCAGCCCTTTTTAGTCTACGAGACTTTTCTCAAAATTTTCCCGACGAATTTCTTTTTTAAGATTCCTGCTGGTTGGACTGTATACGCCCTCTATACTCACCAAGTTTCATGTCTTTCAAAACTCCTTAGCTGCGGTACCCTGGAGCTCGAACTTGGGTACCCGTCTCAATATGGTCGTTTGTAGGAAAAAGTTATCCTTTTTCTACGATACTTTTCTCAAAATTTCCCCGACGAATTTCTTTCAGAATTGTCCTGCCAGTTGCTCTACATATGTCCTCTATACTCACCAAGTTTCATGTCTTTGAAAACTCTCTGGCTGGGGTAGCCTGGAGCTCGAACTTGGGTACCCGTCTCAATATAGTCGTTTGTAAGCAAAAGTGACCCTATTTCTACGATACTTTTCTCAAAATTTTCCTGACAAATTTCTTTCAGAATTGTCCTGCCAGTTGCTCTACATATGTCATCTATACTCACCAAGTTTCATGTCTTTAAAAACTGCCTAGCTTGGGTACCCAGGAGCCCGAACCTGGGTACCCCACCGCCAATGAAGAGCATGAGCCATTTTTAGTCTACGAGATTTTTCTCAAAATTTTCCCGACGAATTTCTTTTAGAATTGTCCTGCAAATTGCTCTACATGTGTCCTCTATACTCACCAATTTTAATGTCTTTGAAATCTCCCTCGCTGGGAAACCCAGGAGCCCGAACTTGGGTGCCCCACCGCCAATGATGAGCCTGAGCCCTTTTTAGTCTACGAGACTTTTCACAAATTTTTCCCGACGAATTTCTTTCAAAAAATTCCTGCTAGTTAGTCTGTATACACCCTCTATACTCACCATGTTTCATCTCTTTGAAATCTCCCTAGCTGGGGTACTCGGGAGTCTCAATATGGTCGTTCGTAAGCAAAAATGACCCTTTTCCTACGATATTTTTCTCAAAAGTTTCCAGACGAATTTCTTCTCGAATTGTCCTGCCAGTTGCTCGACATGTGTCCTCTATACTCTTTAAGTTTCATGTCTTTCAAAACTCCCTAGCTGGGGTACCAAGGAGCCCGAACTTGGGTACTCAACCGCCAATGCAGAGCATCATCCCTTTTTAGTCTACGAGACTTTTCTCAAAATTTTCCCGACGTATTTCTTTTAAAAGATTAATGCTAATCGGTCTGTATACGCCCTCTATACTCACCAAGTTTCATCTCTTTGAAAACTTCCTAGCTGGGGTACCCGGGAGCTCGAACTTGGGTACCCGTCTCAATATCGTCGTTTGTAGGAAAAGTGACTCTTTTTCTACGGTACTTTTCTCAAACTTTTCCCGACGAATTTCTTTCAGAATTGTCCTGCCAGTTGCTCTACATATGTCCTCTATACTCACCAAGTTTCATGTCTTTCAAATCTCCCTAGCTGGGGTACCAGGAGCCCGAACTTGGGTACCCCACCGCCAATGAAGAGCATCAGCCCTTTTTAGTCTACGAGACATTTCTCAAAATTTTCCCGACGAATTTCTTTAAAAGTTTCCTACTAGTTGGCCTTTGTACGCCCTCTATACTCACCACGTTTCATCTCTTTCAAAACTCCCTAGCTGGGATACCCGGGAGCTCGAACTTGGGTACCCGTCTCAATATGGTCGTTTGTAGGCAAAAGTGACCCTTTTTCTACGATACTTTTCTTAAAATTTTCCCGACGAATTTCTTACAAAAATGTTCCGCCAGTTGCTCTACATATGTCCTCTATACTCACCAAGTTTCATGTCTTTCAAAACTCCCTAGCTGGGTACCCAAGAGCCCGAACTTGGCTACCCCACAGCCAATGAAGAGCATCAGCCCTTTTTAGTCTACGAGACTTTTCTCAAAATTTTCCCGACGAATTTCTTTAAAAAGATTCCTGCTAGTTGGTCTGTATACGCCTTCTATACTCACCAAGTTTCATCTCTTTCAAAACTCGCTAGCTGGGGTACCTGGAAGCCCGAACTTGGGTACCCGTCTCAATATGGTCGTTGGTAGGAAAAGGTTACCCTTTTTGTACGATACTTTTCTCAAAATTTTCCCGACGAATTTCTTTAGAATCGTCCTGCCAGTTGCTCTTCATATGTCCTCTATACTCACCAAGTTTCATCTCTTTCAAAACTCCCTAGCTGGGGTACCCAGGAGCCCGAACTTGGGTACCCCACCGCCAATGAAGAGCATCAGCCCTTTTTAGTCTACGAGACTTTTCTCACAATTTTTCCGACGAATTTCTTTTAGAAGATTCCTGCTAGTTGGCCTTTGTATGCCCTCTATACTCACCAAGTTTCATCTCTTTGAAAACTCCCTAGCTGTGGTAGCCGGGAGCTCGAACTTGGGTACCCGTCTGAATTTGGTCGTTTGTAGGAAAAGGTGACCCTTTTTCTACGATACTTTTCTCAAAATTTTCACGACGAATTTCTTTTAGAATTGTCCTGCCAGTTGCTCTACATATGTCCTCTATACTCACCAAGTTTCATGTCTTTCAAATCTCCCTAGCTGGGGTACCAAGGTGCCCGAACTTGGGTACCCCACCGCCAATGAAGAGCATCAGCCCTTTTAAGTCTACGAGACTTTCCTCACAATTTTCCCGACGAATTTCTTTTAAAAGATTCCTGCTAGTTGGTCTGTGTACGCCCTCTATACTCACCAAGTTTCATCTCTTTCAAAACTCCCTAGCTGGGGTACCCGGGAGCTCGAACTTGGGTACCCGTCTCAATATGGTCATTTGTAGGCAAAAGTGACCCTTTTTCTACGATACTTTTCTCAAAATTTTCCCGACGAATTTCTTTTAGAATTGTCCTGCCAGTTGCTCTACATATGTCCTCTATACTCACCAAGTTTCATGTCTTTCAAAGCATCCTAGCTTGGGTACCCAGGAGCCCGAACTTGGGTACCCCACCGCCAATGATACTTTTCTCAAAATTTTCCCGACAAATTTCTTTCAGGATTGTCCTGCCAGTTGCTCTACATATGTCATCTATACTCACCAAGTTTCATGTCTTTAAAAACTGCCTAGCTTGGGTACCAGGAGCCCGAACTTGGGTACCCCACCACCAACGATGAGCATGAGCCCTTTTTAGTCTACGAGACTTTCACAAAATTTTCCCGACGAATTTCTTTTGAAAGATTCCTGATGTATACGCCCTCTATACTCAGCCACAAGCAGAAATCCACATGTGCTATACATCAAGACGAATTTCCCAAAATTCTCTCGACGAGTTTCCATGAAAGCATTTATGCATAGTCCTCTCAATGTGCTCCGTATGTGCTTTGATTTTCATCTGATCCAAAACTCCCTGACTGGGGCACCTAGGGGCTCAGTTTTGCTAAATTTTGATAATAGGTTTATATCGACTGTTATTACAAGTACACACTGCCCTTACTTTCACTACATTAGTCTCAGTTTTTTGGTTATGAATTTCATAACCTTCATGCCAGCATAAGCGGGAATCTCGTAAGTAAATAGTTACTTATTCCCGATTCGAATCGGGAATAAGTAAACAGATTCGAATCGGGAATAAGTAAACAGTTACTTATTCCCGATTCGAATCGGGAATAGGGAATAGGGAATAAGTAACTAACTTGACGCTGCCCAAATTTGACCATGTTATAAAAAGGTCAAAGGTCATCCTAAGTATATCATTTGACAAATTCCGTAAACTTTGAAGCCTCGATGCCATTCTTTTCAGATTTTCCAAGATTCAGCCTCAAAGTTTTTTGGGTTTTTTTATGGTTCTGGAGAAGGAGATTTTTAGAGATTTTATCATATATTGGCATGAATCTGCATCTGAGTACAATTTGGTCAAGCTGTTCAGAGAAGTTTAGAGATTACAAGATTCCATACATGTACATAGCTGCATCTGAGTACAATTTGGTTCCTTTTTTGGTGGTAAAATTTTCAGTATATTTGAATAGGCTTGTTTTCGAAACGGACTCAAATCAGCCAGCGCATCACGAAAACATACCTATATAATGTTGACCCCCTTAAACCCCACTTTTATATAGTACAACTGGGGTTTACAGGCGTATGCATTATTTTTCTTATTTCTGCTCAAAACCATAGATTGTGGGTACCCGTTAGAACCGCCTCGTCGAGGCGGTTCTAACGAGTACCTACAATCTATGTTTTGAGCAGAAATATAAAAAAAATCAGATTTTTTTAATCTGAAAATTTTCGTTTTTTGAGGTAAAATTTTCAGTATATTTGAATAGGCGTGTTTTCTTAATGGCACCCGCGCAGTCTTTGTTGTCTGTATAAAATACTTTTTCATCCTTGGCTTTCCAAAATGCATCCAGTGAAATTTGTGATCGGACTGCACGAATGCGCAAGCTGATCTGATTCATCGCAGGATGCACACGTCCAAAGGTACGTTTTCTGAGTTGCGACTCGTACAGATAAATAGCGAGGGTTTTGAATGCAGGCATCTGTTTGTTGCAGGATCAACATCGCAACTTTGAAACTATAGAACCGGTATACATACATCGAAAATACATTTCATGTGCATTTTTGAAATTTAAAACCCAGCAATCAGTACCGTCATCTCTAGAGGAATATATGATTGCCGAAGTATCATGATATGTTTACCTGTCAAAACATTACATCCTGTAAAGAGAAGTTCTTTTGGAAGCACAGGCCATATCAATGAATCGTAATCAGTTCAAATCGGGCTCAGTATCCCAAAGGAATAGAAATTTAATTTACATTATGATGAAGACAAGTTACACAACTACATACAATCTTAGGCCGCGCCATGCGAAAATGTGTGTTCGGGCATATGCGGACAACGAAGGTCCAGATCAGCCTACGCATCCGCGCAGTCTGATCAGGACCTTCTCTGTCCGCTAACAGAATCAATGGATACTACAGAATGTATGAACGGAGAGCAAACGGCTCGGATGATACTTTGCGCATACGCTGAAGCTCAGAGTCTACGTATTTTGTGCGTGTTCGAAGACACTTTTGGCCCCTCATGCGGCCCAAGAACCGTAAACAATCTTGAACCACAAAAACCGTATTGGACGTACGTACCGCACATACTTACCCCTATACATCACGAAAACACGCCTATGTAATTTTGACCCCCTGAAACCCCACTTTTATGCAGTAAAACTGGGGTTTACAGGGGTATACATTATTTTTTCTTGTTTCTGCTCAAAAACAATGATTGTGGGTACTCGTTAGAACCGCCTCACCGAGGCGGTTCTAACAAGTACCCACAATGTATGTTTTGAGCAGACATATGAAAAATATCAGAATTTTTACCTGAAAATACACATTTTTTGGTGTTAAAATGTTCAGTATATTTGAATAGGCTTGTTTTCGTAATGATGCGCAGTCAAGCTATTTCTGAGTCTTCAACCTTCTGTCCAGTTTTCAACAATACATATGCTGTAGGTACTCATTAAACTGACCCGACAAGTCGAGGGGAACCGAATGAAGTTGGGGCAAACCAATGTGCACCCGCAACATCCGCTTTTATAAAGAATCGGCAGGTGTCTTGGCATTCTTTGTTCGCCTGTATGCTAAGGGTATTAATTCATCTTTCCGTTTACCAAGTTGATATCCCTGCAGGAAAACATTCCGATATATACCGATTATCCTGCGATTCCGCACGAACCATACTGAGTATCGTGCGAAACCGCACGTATACAATCGAGTATGCCGCGTGTCCGTTTGAAAGCTACCTGATTTTCTGCGAATCCGAATGAAAACCACTGACAGTCCTACGATTCTGTACGAACATTACCGACTTCTGCTCATGTATACGCTATCGGGCATAAGCAGTGTAGCACTCTTCATTACTGCTTATGAAGAGTCTCAATAAAACCGAGACGCGAGAGGGCGTAAGCAGTGTTGCAAACTTCATTACTGCTTATGAAGAGTCTCAATAAAAACCGAGACTCCCATTTTCTAATACGTAGTGTGTTCTTTCTTTCCAAAGGCAATCTTATTGTCTGCGGAAATTCACGGAAACTGCTGATATCCTGAGAATTCCCGCAACGTTGTTTCGTTCCGGTCCCATCCGCATTTGTTAAAACTTCTGTATTCTGTTGGCGAACAGGGAACACCCTAGCTAGATTCAAAACCTGGCTTACAGAAAAATTATGTTTTTCACTAAGCTGAGATGTAATCGCCATCAAAAGGATGCCATCAATCATATGAGCCCTAACGTCAGAAAACGCACCTTCGGAGATGTGAGCCCAGTGAAGATTCAGATCAGCCTGCGCAGTGGCCGTCTAGGTCTGCCCCAGCAGACACATGACGTTAGTACAACGTCGCCTCAACGTCGATGCAACGTCATGACGTTGCATCGACGTTGAGCCGACGTTGTATACACGTCATGTGCCCGCTGGGGCGTACTTCAGACAACACATGTTCACTTTCCATGGCTTAATTTTGTTGGCCGAATCTGATTTGGGCCTTCTGGGTCTGCGTACTTCTGACAACACATGTTCACTTTCCATGGCTTAATTTTGTTGGCCGAATCTGATCTGGGCCTTCTGGGTCTGCGAACTTCTGACAACACATGTTCACTTTCCATGGCTTAATTTTGTTGGCCGAATCTGATTTGGGCCTTCTGGGTCTGTGTACTTCTGACAACACATGTTCACTTTCCATGGCTTAATTTTGTTGGCCGTAGCTGATTTGGGCCTTCCGGGTCTGCGTACTTCTGACAACACATGTTCACTTTCCATGGCTTAATTTTGTTGGCCGAATCTGATTTGGGCCTTCTGAGTCTGCGTACTTCTGACAACACATGTTCACTTTCTATGGCTTAATTTTGTTGGCCGAATCTGATTTGGGCCTTCTGGGTCTGCGTACTTCTGACAACACATGTTCACTTTCCATGGCTTAATTTTGTTGGCCGAATCTGATTTGGGCCTTCTGGGTCTGCGTACTTCTGACAACACATGTTCATTTTCCATGGCTTAATTTTGTTGGCCGTAGCTGATCCGGGCCTTCTCTGTCTGCGTACAACTGAAAACACATTTTCACTAGCCATGGTTTAATTGTTTTGGCCCCTTCTGGGTCTGCGTACATCTGAAACCGCATGTTCACTTGTCACGACTTAACGCTTAGCATGCTAGGTAAAATTTTCTGCAAACGACATCATGTTACGTTTTTTCTTATTTTTCCCAGAATACAGGTTCGACATTTCATGCAAATTGTCTCAATTTGCAGGAAGTGTCAACACCCGTTTTCTGGGAAAAATAAGGAAAATATCATAAAATTGTCTTCTGCTGAATTAGTCCAGGGAGTGGTAAAGGTTAATATATTCTAGGAAACGAAACAGTTACAGTTTCGTCATTAAATTAAATGAAAATTAATATTACCTTGTAAATGACACAGTGGTTTTAAATTTTTGCATATGTCATAATTATAGTGTAACTTTACACGAGTCATCATGCATCAGCGTTATTTGAGCCTCAACCTTCCTCATAATTTCTCCCGCTAACCCCATCCCCCTGTTTTACTAAATAAAGTGGTGCATTGGGGCGGGCGGGCGAGGTATGTATGAATTCTGAATAAATTATATAGCATTTTTATGGTCACCGTGGTTTTAAAATTCTGAAACAATTTATGGAACCTTTCTGTTTATTAAACTCCTCACTTTGGCCTAGGAACTACATACTTATTGTTACCGTTTGCGTTCCTCGCCAATATTATTTTTGTCTTAATCCAAAAGAGTTATTAGCAAAAAGCGGAGACCCAGATCACAGGCCGCAGAGACCAATATTGGACGCCGCATCTGACCTGGGTGTCCGCGGTTTGCAATTAATTCAGCCATTTATCTCTAGAAATATCTAAATTAACTAGCCTGACATACTTAAAACTGAAATGCGACTCTTCCAACATATAGATTGTGTTGGGGGTGGGGAGGAGCAGGCAGGGCAGGCCGCTGTATCGAATTTTGTAGCGCTGTGTGCAAATCGTGTTAAAATTGATCTTCAACAATGAAAGTATATTTTCTTTCAGACAAAAGCTGTTGCCAATATTTCTTTTAAAACCTGGCGTCATGGTGATGCTACAAAGTATGCTACCGTCATTTACTCACAAAATACTTGTAGAAGGGGATAAATAACGAGGTCCATTAGAAAGTCTGTTTATGGTTTGGCTGTGGCAAAAACATCAGATATTTGTCTGGAAATAGCCACATTGTTGGGATCATGATGATTCTCATAGAACTTCTCACGTATTTACACCAGTTTATTTCTTTGATAACCAAAATGCAGTACAACTTCAATGACTCGAACACTGATGGCTCATTTACCATGGCTGATTCGAACTCTTTTGAGTCTCTAAGAAATTTTTCCGATAGTTAAAAAAGCAAATATTAAGGCACCTCTCAGTGAAATTTTCTTACTTTATCGTGAAAATGTATGTTGTTTGTACAGACAACCCTCTTTATTCCGACATTCGATATAATGACAAAATTCGTTTTAATGACAATTTGACTGTCAGGAAACCTTCGCTTAAGAGGTAATAATTAGTCACAAAGTATGCAAGAATATTGTAATTAATACTTTGAAGAAACATATGTTTTGGATATTTGTTAGGATCGCCTCAGTGAACAAATATCCAAAACATGTGTTCTATGTGGAAACAGAAAAAAAAACAAGACCTTTCTTACATATCAATCTGCTCATTCAGGATTCTTTACAACAGCAAGTTCATTTTTATGGCAACGTTTTTGGGAACAAATGCTGTCGTTGTAACGAGGTTCACTGTACGCACTAGAACCCTAAGATACAAACTGCGCGAATGCGCAGGCTGATCTAAATCGTCTCTATGCGCACGTGTCCGGAGGTACGTTTCTTGACGTTACGACTCGTGCGGTCTGTTCTAAAAGACCGAGACAGATGAAAATTCCTGTATATGCAAAAATCCAAGGTAGGTCTGTCAACAAAACCTGTCTAGTCGTCTTAACATCTATTCTTTTTGTGACAATTAATCGGTGCAGCAGATGACAAGTTTAGCATACGCTGCACAGATTTCTGATAATGAAAATGTCCTGGTTGTGAACTTGAAGCAAATTTAACCCTTGTCATGCTGAATAAATAAAGCTGACACTTCTAAATATCAGCCAATCAGATGCCTTTATCGAAATTGTTGACATAAATTCATAAACTGAATGGCAAACAGCGCAGATCCAGATCAGTTGGCTTCTTCAGAAGCCAACTGATCTGGATCTACACTGTTTGCAAAGGCAGAGTATACTTGGGTTCAGCAGGACAAGGGTTAAATTCCATTATTATTTGGGACTGTCTAAAAGTGGTCTTATTAGTTGGATGGTCCTAATACTGAATAATGAATACAGTAAATGTCCTAAAATTTCGAACACTTTATTTTATACTTTTTGGCCAAATGTTTGCTTTAATGCTGTAGTTTCTTAAAATACTAAGCGGAATGACAAACAGTGTTGACCCTGATCAGACTACTACTGAAGAAGCAGTCTGATCTGGGTCTACACTGTTTGCATATGCCGTTTTGTCAGAAACGTTTGAAAATACATGGGGCTGACAAAAACTGGTCTTATTAGTGGAGCGATCTTAATATCGAGTTGTCGTGATAGTGGAATTTTACTGTACGTTCGCACAATTTTGTAAAATAAAATGTATGCTCTTTAGTCATAACTCCAGAAAAAAAACTAGTTTTACCAAAGACATTGATATTTTTTCTGATATGTTTCCACAAAAAAAAATCATATATTGTGGGTACTCAATAGAAGCGCCCCTGCGGGGCGCTTCTAATGAGTACCCATAACATATGCTTATGTTGATATATTGCAGTAAAATGTTGCTTGTTTATTTGTGTTGAGGTGTTACGGCCGCGAAAACCCATTGGGGTCATGTCGAGCGTGGTCAGTTCACCTAACCACACTTTGTCCTGAGCAGGCTTAGTCCTCTAAGCGGGTAACCAGTATTTGTGTACATTCTTTCACCAGAGAGTAAAACGTTGATAAAGTTACCCGCAAATTAAAAAGCTGCTTTAATTAAAGCACTGACAGCACTGGTGGGTCGTTTAGCTCTCTAAGTGTAGGCCGAGAAAATGGTCCAAATCGGGGACTTAGGATTGTTTCATTTAGTTCTTAGCTATTTGTAATTTAAGCAAACAGTGCATACCCTCATCAGACGACGCGTTCTGCGTCATCTGATCTGGGTCTGCACTGTTTGCCAGTGTCTCAGTCCAGGTTTAATAGATAACCCTCTTAACACGACGCTCTGACGTCACAGTGACAAGAATAGCGCGGCTATAAATAACCGTTATCTGGATTACGTACAAATAGTCTCAACGCAACAAGACAGTGAACATGAACTCTATAGAAGTTCCAGAAGTCTGTGCACTGGCTATCAACAATCTTCCGATTGTTGGTAGGCCTATTTGGCGTCTTACCGAGGGGAAGCATATTGTCAAGTTAGAAATAACTTGGCAGCTTCCCCGAAGTACTACAACGAGGCGAACCAACAAACGCTCTAAGACAAAGAGAAAGCTACCTGCCGATGGCGTGATTCAAGAACAAGATGGCGTGACAAAGATTGCGGATCGATCCAAGATGGCGGCGCCCACACTACCCACGACTACCGATCAACTCAACGTAGCAAGATGCGCGAGCCCTTCTACGTCCATGGAGTCCAGGGAGAAAACGCCGCCGAGACCTAGTACTCCCAGTACCGCTGCGGTGACAACCACAGACCAACCCTGGAGGGGGAATGGAAGAAGGTGTTGTCGCGCAAGAAGTCGACGCCCAAGAAGCCAACCAAGGCTTCTACTCCGAAGGAGCAGCCAATACCACAGAGGAGGAGGACCCCTTCACCACCAAAGAAGGTATTGCGGCTAAAGTCACCTATACCGCAAGTACCCAGTGGACAGGAGGGAAAGACCACCACCGGAGCTGGAAGAGCATTTCCACTTCACGAGAAGTACGACCTGGATGAAGTGGTTTCTGGTACCACCAAGGACAGGAGGAGATACTACATCGTGAAGGCCAATCGACTGCCAAGATTCGAAGAGGAAGTCAACGTGGATCTTCCTGCATACTTTATGCATATCCATAAAGAAAAGGATCCAAAACCCAGATGGTTGTTCGTCAAGGGACCTACCTCCAAAGCCTTCAACAAGAAGCTATACGAGAAGATGGAGAAGTTCTACCAACAAGCGAAACCGTCTGGGGATGCAGTCTATTTGTACGACCTCCTGGACCGCTCAAGCAAGGGTACCGACCCTACATTTCCGGTCATCCACAAGGTGACGCCAGATCCTTCCTGAGGTACGATTCCTGGCCCTTCTCAGGGCCCCTGACATTGAGCGGAGTTAATCTACATTGTGCATTAGTAGATTACTCATGTTAAAGCTCTTTTCTTTTGACCGTGATTCTAAATTCGGAAACTTACAGACCTTGACCTTTATGCATATCATCCGATATCGTCGTCGGGTGGTGCAAAGGTGTCCTGTACCTCAGGGCACCGGGGCGTCCAATTGATATTGGCTTACAGTTGGGCAAGGCCTGCTATCCTTGTAGCAGGTAAGGGTAGAAGGGGAATGTTTTTATTTCTTCTGTTTCTTCACTTTCACTCCTGTTCCTCTTTCTTCCCTGTCCTCTCTTTCATCTCTTCTACTATCTCTTCTATCTCTTTTCTCCCTGTCTCTGGGAGACGACACAAAATGACCCACAAGGGTTGATGTGTCGTTAAACCCCAACACAATCAATCAGGCGAGGTAGTACACGCATGAATTATGCCTGCACACCGTTTCAAGCCAAGGTCAGGGTAAAACTAATCCAGATTTTTCTGGCGCTGCCTCTATGTGCCTCTGGTACCTGGCAGCGTTAAAAATCTGTAAACTGTAAACTGTATGTACAAATACGCGTTTTGATTTCATTGGTCAATGATTATAATGTGGACAACCTTAAGGAAATTTTGGTGTAGGTATACTTTTGTTCGATTGTAATCAACGACCCAATATATTGAAAATGGGCTTGCTAATATAGTCCGCCTGAAACCCCGAGTGTTACAAATTTCATGGCCAGGTTTTTGTAATATGCTCGTTGATGTGGATTTGATCACATCAATCAGTGAATTCTCTTCGTTGCTTTATCAAACTGGGACTGAAACGTTTGATACTTCTTACAGGACTACATGTATATTCCTGCAATTTATGACTTCTGACTTTCAAAACATCATCCAAAAATGACATTGTCAACAGGTTACTTACTATCTGAATACTTTGAAAGTAAATTAGTGCATAACGAACAAGGCACCCGCTCTATGTACACTATTGGGGAAGCCAATCACTAAGTTTACGCGTGAAAAAAAAGTAAAAAAAAAATCTGAAGATTATGTCCAAACCACATGCATATCTTCAGACCATGTAGAAAATGGCTGCAAAGTTTAATTAAGATAGGTTAAGTTTGTAGGAGGGGTTGCGCACACAAGACACTCATTCTATATGTACACTATGGAGGCAAAAAATGACTTCACTCACAACGTGAAAAAGAAAGAGAAACTGTCTGCAAAGTTTCGAAAGGATCGGTTACAACCTGTAGGAGTGGCGCACATAAGGTATGAACTATCAGACGGAACCACGAAAGTTTGAATAGTATGTCCCCCACCTTTCTCCGAAAAGCGGCGGACAATAAATAAATGTACCGAATTTAATTTTGTCAATTAATACATCAACTCTCAGTTTGAAGCCATGATGAAAAGCCTAGAGGAACAACGGCTTCATTTGTGTCATTAATTGGCCACACTTAATGTGGTACAGCAACTAACATTCTAATGATGACTGCAGATCCATTTAGACATTTAGTGTCTCTCGTTGTTTTTTTACAATGGCTAAAAGAACAGCAAAGTAGATAAACGCTGCTTGCTAATTCTGCAAACTTTTGTCTTCATCAGTGAAGCGTTCTAAAAGGGTGCCTTCCAAAACGTTGTTAAGAGGGAATTGTTAAGGAGGAGTATTTGGTGATAATTCTAGGATATTTTTCTTAATTCTTCATAAAAATATATGTTAATTCTTCATAAAAACATATGTTGTTGGTACTCATTAGAAACGCCTCGGCGAGGCGCTTTTAATGAGTAACCACAACGTATGTTTATTATAGAGACCTGTAGATAAATATCCAATAGCTATCATCAAATACTCCTTAAAAATTCCTCTGGTGTTTACATGATATTCAAAACGTAAATACAGAGATCCACAAAACAATCTTTAGTCACCAAGAGTTAAACAGAAGATAATCAGAAGACGGCACTTTGTCGACCACAGAACGATCAAACGAACAGAAACTGCAACAGAAATATCGGCTTGGAACTGTCAACAGCACGTCTTTTGTGGCGAGAGAGCGTGATGCATGAGGGTATAGCTAACCCTTTCAGCCCTGCAGACTGAAATTTGTTTTTGCAAACAGTGTAGATCCTGATGAGACGGCTCATCATGAGCCGTCTCATCAGGATCTACACTATTTGCCTTTCTATATTTGGTTTTTTACTGGCACCCGCATTTGCAGCAGTGAACATGTCCAAATTCAAAACTGGAAGCGGTCACTTTAGAAACTTTTGGTCGAAAGGTTTTAAACCTCTTTCTGGTTCACTTCTTGGTATCTCGACGTGCTGAACTAATTAAACCATGCCTATATTATATAGACTACGCCACGTGAAAATGTTGTTTTATCGCGGTAAAAGACGATGACGTAGATCGTTCTAAATGCTTAGACAGTTTACGAACATACTGACATAGTCCAAAGATCCGTTTTCCGTGACTCCCCTACAATTAGAAATAAGATCGGTTTAATTATATTTGTAATTGCATAGCAAATTTATCACGGCTGCAATCGCGTTATCGTGATGAGTTTTTAAATTACGTTATTGACTATTGTCTTCTCATCGTGATAATACAGATTATGTAAATTACGCGTATTTTTATTTCGCAAGGAACTTGAAAGTAAATTGCCACATGGGGGAACTACAAGGAAAAAAATATTCTTGTGTGTAGCATTGTAAAATTGCTTTTTTCAAAGTCAATTTTCGCGACAACCTTTTAGATAATTAAATATAGTTTATACAATGGAGATCAGCTGTTCACAGTGTATCCACAGTTTAAGTCTGAATGGTTTTAGAATATATGAATATAAAACAGTCATTGATAAAATTTGTAGAAGGGGACAGGCGCCGTAATCTCGGAAATGTTTCAGGTTTAAAATATTCTTAATTTTCACTTTAATCAGATGGAGATTTTAAGATTTTTTCGAAATTCCGTAGACTTTTATGGTCGATGGCAATGCCCGTCTATGCTTCAACGGTTGTCAGAATCCAATATAAACATTATGATTTAAAACTGAAATATTGATGCTTTCAATATTGTCATTAACCCATTAGAACTGTATAAGTAAAATGGTTCTAAAAAGTCTTAATACTTATGGATTGTTGAAGAACAAAATAAACAAGATATACCTTTTAAAAAGACAAATTGATTCTGAAAGGCCGGGGTCCAACTCTGGACAACCCTCCAGTTAGAATGATTTTACCAATCCATTAAAATTGCCGTGGGTTGACACGCAGCAAAAACACTGCGACTGTGAAACACTATGCAATAGTCACATGGAACAACAAATGAGCCGCCAAATGACAAACCGGCCAACAATTTGGCCTGTGCACCCAGCAAAGACTCAGATCAGCCTGGGCTAGAGTCTTCGCATCGCACTCAGCGGGTAGCTAATGACCCAAGCTTTTTTTTTATGCGGACAGCAAGACTCCTTGTGGTGCCTTTTGCTGTGCTCATGATTGTGACAATTCCTGGGTATCTTCACTTATATTTGTACGCCTACCTTATGTACCTCAAACAATGTCTTGGTAAAGGTTGTTCTCTTGTTCTCTTCATACTCAGCATTATTGTAACCACTCATGGACAATAATTCATTTGTGTGTGTGTGTGTGTGTGTGTTTGTGTGTACATTACGAAAACACGCCTATCAAAAAAATAGAAAATTTCACCACCAAAAACTGAAATTTTTCAGATAGAAAACTCTGATATTTTTTACATTTCTGCTTTCGAGTAGAGATGAGTATCAACAGAAAAAAATATATCACGAAATTATGATGATGTCAAGTGTCTGGAACGACATTTCTATAATAGTCACAAACCTTATGAATATTGTTCTGGGCCCAGTTGTTCAAAGCTAACGACATCGTTAGTTAACGATTCGTTAAAATTTACATCGAGTGATACGCAAATATGCTGAATTTTTTGCTGAAAAAAATGTGAGTAGCTTTTGCAGTGCAAAAGCTACTCACATTTTTTCAGCAAAATATATCAAAATATATCAGAATATTGTATATTGAAACCACTAAAACAGTTAATGAAATGACTCTTAATAAGCTCGTTAAGCTAACGACGCTTTGAACAACTGGGCCCGATCGGGATAATGTAGTCGGGCTCCCTGTCGTTCAACTAACTAGTGGTTCTCTTGTAATCTGACTTTCATTTGAAGTCGAACCCATGTCTGTGTTTCATCAAAGTGTTGAGAAGTTAACTAATTTGCGCCAAATAGACTCCTCTGCCTCAACTCTATGGACTTATTGTTACAATCTTTTGTAGAAATTCCTGTATTTAATGAAAACAGTGTAGACCTAGGTCGCCGCGTTTTGCGGAGTCTGTTCTGAGTCCACACCGTTTGCTAATGTCCTTTTTAATGGCATAAATGGGTTGATTTTATACGTTTTCTGTGTTGATTCACCAATTATTTAGGGTAACTTCATTTATACATTAATTTTAAGTTTACCCAAAATATACATACACATCACCACACATGCTGGCATGCTCTCATATTAACCGGTTTACTCAATTTCTCTAAAATCTTCCGATGAGTACATTCGCCATAAAGGCGAATACGTATATTCTGCAGTAAAGTATGCTTATAGTGTATCAAGATACTGCATCACTGATAAATATAAACAGTGCGCTATTTTTATACTAGTGCCGCAATAAATACAACCCTACATTGATCAATATTAGCGCTGCAGTGGTAAAACCAAATATGAGTGTACTGCTAAAATTTAGCAATACATCTAAACTGCTGCTTTTGATCGCTTTGGTACACCATATATATATGCAAAGACATTGACTTGGCTGCTATTGCTAAGAAAATTAGTGGCAATTATCAAACGCGTAGGTAAATTGGTTAAAAAAATCAGCTGAGCTAAACTATACTACTGGTACCGAAGCCCCTTATCAGGGTTTAAATTTGTCTATATCTAGTGACATAATCTCTTCTTAAATTAAGTACAAGCACGATGACTTTGATTTTGACATTGCGAATTATATTTTGCTAGATCGTGTGGTATATATTTTTCTCAGCTTATTCGATTAGCTAGAGCATCTAGTCAAGATAAATGCGATAAAATAGGAATTATTTTAACTGCTTAACTACTTAAATTGGAGTATCAGTATTATACACAAAGGTTACCGTTTTCCAGGTTTTATCGCCGTCATGCCGAATTTATTTTCAAATGTATCGTTGGCTTTTAAACGCTTCACCGTTGGCTTTTAAACGATTCTATTTAATTATTTAGAAGCAGTGTTGGTAAAACTGACTTTTAGAATCATTTGCACAGTTTGTCACTCCTTACAGAAAGACAATGTTCTGCATCCAGTGTTATCAAACTAATATAGGGATCAAACATGGTGTTTCATGTATTAACATTCGCCAGGTTCCGTGGGAGGTGTTGAAAACCGAGGCCGAAGGCCGCGGTTTTCAACACCTCCCAAGGGACCTGGCGAATGTTAATGCATTAGGCCTCGGTTTTCAACACCTCCCACGGGACCTGGCGAATGTTAATGCATTGAAAAAACATGTTCGATCGCTATTATTGCATAAAAACTCTAAACATTTGCTACATTTCGTGTTATTTCTTGCACTATTTTGTTTCGCCTTTTCACGGATGTCTCGCGAACGCAATTTCCACGGACTATGCTCGTTCTAGGGCCGGACCACACATCTCGTGACGGCAGCAATTCTGTGGCCCCGGTATAGGCATATTGAAAGTTGCGTAGCCATGCATTAACAGCGCGTAAATTGCCATGTTAATACACGGCTTTTCGCCGGTTAATGCACGGCTGTTAATAACATGCGGCACTGCTTTTTATGCAATAATTATGGTTGATAAATGCGCATGCCTTTTTAACCCTGGTCCTGCTTAACCCGGATATGCCCTGCCTTTGCACAAAGGGTAGATCCTGAGCAGCTGACCTCTGAAGAAGCCAACTGATCTGGACCCATAGTGTTTGTCATTATGCAAATTTGTATCAGCCACCTGGATCAAGGCATCTGATTGGCTGAAAATTAGAGGTGGGCGTGGCATCTAAATTTATTCAGCATGGCAAGGGCTAACTGCAAATAATGACGTTCAATTAGGTTCCAGATTTAGAAGGTTCGTAACTGAGTTACGAGAACTTGAGTATGTGGCCAAACCTTATTGCAATTCTGTTGTACTGCATAAACTTTTTCACCACTGAGTTTCTGAAATGGCCACTTCCATCTATGAAATCGGACATGTCCACTAATGCAAATAGGTGTTTCAGTTTAAAATGAAAAATAAAAACAGCAAACAGTGTAGATTCTGATGAGACGGCTCGTACGAGCCGTCTCATCTGGACCTACACTGTTTGAACAGGTATCTGTTTTTTGACTGCCGGGATAAAAAGGTTAACCCAATTATGGCTGATAACTTTGCATCCCGTTTTAATTGCACGTAATGTCGTGTAATTAGTTTCCTATTAGTTTCCAAGTTTAGAAGATTTGTCACTAATATTACGAGAATATGAGTATATTTCCCGACCATATTGCAGTAATTTAGAATTGCATTAATTCTTCACCATGAAGTCCTAAATGGGATCTTCCGTTTCTGAATCAATTTTAGCAAATGGTGGGGTGGGGAGTTCAGTCACATATCAATATCAATAGATCCTGACGTGCCGTCTCTTGATATATACTGTTTACAAATGTACCTGAACCGCTCTGTAGGAACAAGAGTTACATCTGATAAAGTGTTGTTGTTGTTTTTGTTGTTCTATTTTTTTTTTTTTTTTTTTTTTTTTTTTTATTATTTTTGTCTTGTCTGAATATTGCACTACTTTCGCATGTCTTTCTCGTTCCGTAAAACGTCTTTTTGTACTTCACTATAGTGTAGTTTATACGTTCTTGCCCTTTATGATCATTGAGTCCGGATTATTTTTAATTTTTACATGAGTGTCATTGATGAGGCTTATTTGACCGAATCTAGCTATTCTGGCTCAGGAAACTTTACACTTGTCTATTTTTAGCGTTCTGAGTGTGTTCATTCCTCTCAAGGGTCGTTCCTTTTAGTATACAATTATTACAGTATAAATACTAAACAACACAGGAACATATGAATTCTTGTTTTTCTTTTCAATAGTTCTCCAATTGAATAAGATTTTCGCAAGAGCGAAGGTAAAGAATAAAAATTCAACATTAACGTATTTAGATTTGGCGTCCCATAAAAGGGACGTTGGCTGACCTGAATCTTTGCCAATATTCTGATTAGACTGTGCGAATGTGCAGAATAATCTGAACCTTCGCTGGGCACACCTGTCTTGGCATTGTGGCTCATGCGATCACATTTCTGATGTCAGTGGCTGATGTTATCCGCAGTCTGATTAGAGACTTTGTCCGCATGAAGAAACTTTGTGTCCTTGGCTATCGAAATTGCGCCCAGTGAAGATTCTGATCAGACTGCGCGAATGCGCAGGCTGATCTGAATCTTCGCTGGGCGCACCTTTGTTATTAGTGACTGATGTAATCTACAGGATTGTATAGTGCTGAGTGACATATTGGTCTAAGCCATTCACAGAAAGCATTAGCGAGGCCGACATAATGCATGTCGTTATTTTTTGTACTCTTTAAATGAGGTGGCAATGAAAATGATCTTCAGTAAATCAAACAGTCTGGAATATGGCTATTTCAGGACGCAAAACAGCAAATCCTAATACCAAATAGTCCTTAACGTCTTAAAAAACGTACCTTCGTACATTTCCGCCTAGCGAAGATTCAGACCAGCCTGCGCATTTGCGTGATTTGATAAAACGTTTCACATGGCGCATTTGAGACAGCCAAGGTGCAATGTTTCTTCATATGCATATCGAAGATCATTATGAAAACAAGCCTATTCAAATATACTGAAAAGTTTACCACCAAAAATTGAAAATTTTCAGATAAAAAATTCCGATATTTTTTCATATTTCTGCTCAAAACATAGATTGTGGGTACTCGTTAGAACTGCCTCGATGAGGCAGTTCTAACGAGTACCCACAATCTATGTTTTTGAGCAGAAATAAGGAAAACTAATGTATACCCCTGTAAACCCCAGTTTTACTCTATAAAAGTGGGGTTTAATGGGGTCAAAATTATATTGGCATGTTTTCGTGATGTTCTGATCAGACTGCGCGAATGCATAGGCTGATCTTAATCTTCCCTGGGCGCATATATCCGAAGATACTTTTTCTTTGACTTTGTGGTTCAAACAACGAGGTTCTGCAATGAAAGCCGATGTTTATCTATGGTACTTAAAGGCTCCATATTTATAATAAATAGACATTATCCAAGAAAGGTTTAATAAACTGATATATAGTATTAATACGATCATAAAATGTGGCGTCTGAGAGCATGTAAAATTTCAGGTAGTCTCTCGTTCTTACTGGATCAAAAGTGAAATGATTTACTATCGTATCTCTGAATTAATGTTGCCAACATTAATTGCCAACATTAATTCAGAGATACGATAAAAATCATTTCATTCAAGAACGAGAGACTAACTGAAATTTATCGGTTCTTAGATGCCACATTTTATGATCCTATTAACAACACATATCAATTTATTAAACCTGTCTTGGATAAGAAAATGTCTATTTTGAGGAATGTGGAGCCTTTAAATGAAAAATATGCTGCGAACGAACGGTAAAGGTAAAGCTCAACGTGCCCCATAGACTTGCGTCCGTAGGGGCGGTGGGAGTTAGCGCCCATCGTGTCTAGGGCTACAGCATTTGAAAGGGGGCGAAAATTCTCCTTTCACTACCTGTATTCTTTCCCCGAAGGGCATCCGTTTTACTGCTGGTTGAAGGCAGAGAGTGTTTCAGTCTTTACATACTTTATGACTTAGTAAGATTGAGGATAACTCATGATAGAACGTTATTTTGATCTTCAACGGATGGTTTGCAATGCATGGCATTGTTAATTTGTAAAAGAGCGCATTGAAAAGAGAACACTAAATGGGTCTAGCCATGCGAAAACGCATCTTCGTACATATGCGGACAACGAAGGCCAAGATCAGCCTGCGCATGCGCGCAGTCTAATCTGGCCTTTCACTGTTCGCTAACAGAATAATTTGATTCTTTTATACTTAGAATGTATGAAAGGAGAGCATATGCCCAGATGTTACTTGGCGCATGCGCAGGGTGAGCTGAATCTGCGCATTTTGCGTATGTTCGAAGGCACTTTTTCGCTTGACACGGCCAAAATAAGGGATAATATGATGGAATGCCGTGGTTAAACTATTGAAGTAAAGGACCTTCTCAGCTTTTAATCATTTATGGTAGTGAACAGCGAAGGCTCTGATTAGATTACACGGATACCAAGCTGATCTGGGCCTTCGCTGTACGCATAAGCCAGACGACACGATTTTACATGGCACAGTCCCAGTTATTTATAAGCTAAATTTAAGAATTTATTTAGCAAAATATATCGGAAATGTTTTCCCCTGAAAACAAGATTTGACATTTTGGTCTCCAGTTTCGCACAACACATCAAATCCAATTTTCTGGGAAAATCAAGTACAATTTAAATTTATTTGTATTTCGCTAACATTCATTACGAAACCACACGTATTCAAATATACTGAAAATTTCACCACCAAAAACTGAAAGTTTTCAGATACAAATTCTGATATTTTTCATATTTCTGCTCAAAACACAGATTTTTGGTACTCGTTAGAACCGCCTCGCCGAGGTGGTTCTAACGAATACCCACAATCTATGTTTTTGAGCCGAAAGAAAAAAATAATGTATATATAAAAGTGGGATTTAAGGGGGTCAAAATTACATACAGTATAATCTCAAAGGCTCAAACACGGATGGCTCGTTTACCGTGGATGATTCGAACTCATTTTTCAGTCCCTACAAAAGTCTTCCAATAGCTCAAGAAAACAAATATTTAGGGATTTTTTTTTCTTATTTTATCATGGAATTGTATATTGTGTGTACTCATTAGAATCGCCTCATCGAGGCGATTCTAATGAGCACACAACATACAATCACTGTGTAGAAAATCGAAAAGATTTCCCTAAATTATCGCTATTTGCTTCCTGAACTGGTGCCATGATTAACCCTCAGTAGCTCGAACTACCCATGTCTCGAACGAATTTCCATGGTCCCAAAGATGTTCGAGCTATTGAGGTTCGACTGTAGGTATATTTTCATGATGGTCATCAGCGTATTAAGGGTTAAGAATTTTATGTTATCCTTAAGCTCTTTAGCTCTTAAGCTAGGACCAGCTCTGAGTACTCAATCAGGGCTTTATTGAACGAGGAAGACTTCTTACTACAAGACTGATGATTCGGGGATATCAAAGAACTAAACTTGCGTCAATACTTAGAATGTATCATGATCGTGGCAATCGCTACAATGTGGCTGTTTACAGACTTCTATCTGACCTTGTTTGCACAGACAAGACATAAACTGGCTTTCGGAACTCCGGACATTACTATTCCCGTATTTTCTCGTATTTAAATCCTGTATTAAATATCTGTTCAGACTAAATGCATGGTGGGCGAAGCCTGATTACCAAGTAGGCATTTTGGGGGAACCCTGCTTACCAAGTAATGCTCACTTTCCACGGACGCCTGACTGCACCCATTTATTTTGGGTCCATACCTAGCTGCCTGAATAGTCCTAATTTTTGTCTATGTGTATATCGACTTTATGATTTTTCCGAAATACGATTTTTGTATGTTGACCTCAAAATTATTCTACAGCTATTAGAAATGGAATATAAGAAATAACTATAGCAACTTTATCAGATCCTTGAGCCTAAGCAGATTTGTGCGTCTGTACAATATACTAATAAAATTTTGTTTCAACGCTGGCTGAAAAATCCCATTAACAGAACGACGCGCGTAATGATTGAAAGCAATGTTTTATATCTTGACGGCAGCAATTGTTTGTGTGCAAAGGTAGTTCTAGCGACACAATATGGGCCGCGCCATCCGGAATGTGTCGTCGGGCATATGCGGATAGCGAAGGCCCAGATCAGCCTGCGCATCCGCGCAGTCTGATCCGGGCCTTAGCTGTTCGCTCACAGAATCATTGGACACCATAAAATGTGTCAGTGGAAAGCAAACATCTGGATGAGACTTTGCGCATACGTGTGAATGTTTCGCGTGTTCGAAGACACCTTTTCGCTGGGCATGGTCCAGATGTATATAACAACCGTAATAACCCTAAGTATTGGGGCAGATAGCCCTTTGCAAATAATGTAGACCAAGATCAGACGCCGCAGGGTCTACACTGTTTGCCATAGATACAGCAATATTTTAGACACATCAAGAGGTAGTAGAATGCATTTTTTTCAAATTTTAGGACAAGTATGGTAAGTAGATAAGGTGTCCCAATCATAGGTTATTACGGTACGTCAGAAATAAGAGACTCAGTACGTTAACTCGTCCATGTAGAAAGTGTAGTTCTTGACATAGCTTTACATCACGAAAACATGCATGTCTATATATTTTTGACCCCCTTAAACCCCACTTTTATATAGTAAAATTGGGGTTTACAGGGGTATACATTATTTTTCTTATATTTGTTCAAAACATAGATTGTGGATTCTCGTTAGAACCGCCTCGGCATATATTGTGGTACTCGTTAGAACCGCCTCGCCGAGGCGGTTCTAACGGGTACCCACAATCTATATTTTGAGGAAAAGTATGAAAAATATCAGAGTATTTTATCTGAAAATTTTCAATTTTTTGGTGGTGAAAGTTTCTATATATTTGAATAGGCGTGTTTTCGTAATGAATGGCCCGAACACCAATGGCACGTTTACCATGCCTGATTCGAATCTTCTGATAGATCAAGAAAACATATATGTAGGGATGATTTTTTTTGCGAATTTTCTCAGTTTATCATGAGAATGTATATTGTGTGTACTCATTAGAATCGCCTTATCGAGGTGATTCTAATGTGTACTCCCGACACACCAGCATTTTGTAGAAAATCGAAAAGAGATCCCTAAATGATCACCTTTTGCCACCTGACCCGGCGCTATGATTGACCCTCTATGGCTCGAACTACCGATTTCCATGATCCCAAAGATATTCGAGCCGTTGAAGTTCGACTGTATAAGTGAACATACCCCGACATCACGAAAACATATCTATATAATGTTGACCTCTTTAAACCCCACTTTTATAAAGTAAAACTGGGGTTTACGGGGGTACATGTATTTATTATTTTTCTTTTTCTGCTTAAAAACATAGATTGTGGGTATTCGTTAGATTCGTTAGAACCGCCTCACCGAGGCAGTTGTAATGAGTACCCGCAATCTATGTTTTGAGCAGAAATATGAAAAATATCAGAGTTTTTTTATCTGAAATTTTCAGTTTTTGGAGGTGAAGTTTTCTTTATATTTGAATAGGCGTGTTTTCGTAATGAAATATTATAATCATGAAGCACAGCCATACCTAGCCACCAAATGAAAAAGAGATGAGTAATACATGTATCTAATGACAAAACAAACGTCAGGTATGAAACCATCGACGCATAACGACGCATAACGACAACTGCAAAAGTAGACATTACGAAAACACGCCTATTCAAATATACAGAAAATTACACCTCCAAAAAATGAAAATTTTCAGATAAAAAAACTCTGATATTTTTATTATTTCTATTCAAAATATAGAGTGTGGGTACTCATTACAACCGCCTCGGTGAGGCGGTTCTAACGAATCTAACGAATACCCACAATCTATGTTTTTGAGCAGAAAAAGAAAAATAATGCATACCCCTGTAAACCCCAGTTTTACTATATAAAAGTGGGGTTCGAGGGGGGTCAAAATTATATAGTCATGTTTTCATGATGACTACCTTGTAACGGTCGATAGAAAAACAATTAGAGGGTTTCAACCCGTTTTTATTCTCGCAAAATCTCACCCTTAATTCTGAGGCAGCTCCAAATTACCTCAGTGTGTGCTCGGTCCGCATAGTGTCCTCCACCTCATATATGAAACATCACAGTGAAAACACATATACAAATATTTACAAAAACACCGTGGTGCAACAAAGCAAAGGGCTCAATGGCGATCTGAAGCCAGAACACAAGAAAATCCCAAACGGGACCTTTTTTGTAAATTAACCTACTGATTCGTTTCTAATTTCTCCATAACACCGCATATTGTGGGATCTCATTAGAAGCGCACCGCTGGGGCTTATCTAATGAGTAACCATAACATATGTTTTTGTGGGGGAATGATAATAAAACGTATTTGTAGATTCTCCTATCTAGAGCTATGTTAGCAATGCCCTTTGAACCATACAATGCGGGAAATGATTACGATTTTGATATAAGCCACATTAACCCATGTCATGCTGAATAAAATAAGATGCCAGGCCCACTTCTAATTGACAGCCATTCAGTTTACTAGATCCTGATTGTTGATATAAATTTACATACTAAATGTCATCAGTGCAGATCCAGATCAGTTGGCTTCTGAAAAAGCCAACTGATCTAGATCTAAACAGTTTGGAGAGGCAGGGTATATCCGGATTCCGGAGGAGCAGGGTCGAGACAGATTTATACCATAAATGTTGCTAGGTAGCAAAAGTTTTCAAAAAGCTGCAAAATTCTGCAAAATCCGCTTCTAATACATATCACAACAAGTTTCTTGTGGAAAAAAAATTGATATAACTTTATCTTGAGCTATTTACGCCAAGATATTGTGGGTCAGTTGTTTACAGTCGTTCGACAGTATACATAAACAAACAATTGTTGTCCATGTGATTATCATTGACCAATGAAATCAAAATCCAGGTAATGGTTATTTATAGCCGCGCTATTCTTGTCTCTGTGACTTCAGAGTTGAAAAGAGGGTTACCTGTAAACCCTGGACTGGGACATTGGCAAATAGTGCAGACCCAGATCAGACGCCAAAGAATGTGGCATCTGATCAGGTTCTACATGTACACTATGTGCTTAAATTACGGGAAGATCAGGGTTAATTAAAAAACAGTGTTAAGTCCCTATTCTGGACCAGTTTCCCAGCCCTCACTCAGACATTCTACCCACCAGTGCTGTTATTGCTTTGATTATAGTATTGGGAATGAGGACGATTTTAGTTATTGAGTACATTAACCCAGTGGAGACTGGAGACCCCTAAACGGGTAACTGGCAAATAGGGCAAACTCAGATCGGTCACCACAGAACGGGGCATCTGATCAGGGTCCCCACTGTTTGTAAACAGTTAACCATTTTTCTTTAGGAATATCTATATCACATAGCCTGACATATCTAAAATCGAGAATTGACCCTTCCAATATATAGTATAGTTTAGTAGTTTAAAACTGATTTAAACATAAAAATGGTTGCAAGCAATAACTAGTGGATTAATAATCTGATTAAAAACTACACGGTTCTGAAAATCCGCATAATAATATTGATAAATAAACTCTATGAATGTTGCTCTTGCAACCAAAGATCTCAGAAAACACAAGAGAGAGAGAGAGAGTTACCTGAATTTCGTCTAACGCGCGGTTTGATAACATCAGTCAATAATAATCGCGCAGACAACTACCTTAAGGAAATTTTGGCGTTTGCATACTCTGTTTCGATTGTAAACAGTCGGCCCAAAAATTACCATTGGCACCAAATTTTCTCACTAGGTTCAACTGCTGTGTTGTATAAAGAATTATCATAATCATAATACTTATAATAATAATAAAACCTCTGGGCTCGAATAGAGACAAACGATGCTCAAACAGGGCCTGGTTTATTGTTTGTCTTTGTTTTAATTTCTTTTACAGAAACACCAATGTTTAATACAAACAGTGTAGACTCAGAATAGAGGCTTTCTACGTCGTCTGATCTCGATCTACACTGTCAGACTATGCCTGTATATCGAGCTTGTTAAGGACACCATACATTAATGCGTTAAAGTGTCCTAATTTAAGATATAGATTTTAGATCTGGATGTTTTTTTCTAATTATGTTGTGATTTGGTATACAGGTAATTATACGTTAGACTATGTGTCATTTATGCATGATCTCATAATTGCGAAAAAATCCTAAATACGCCGGTGCAAATGCAAAGTTAATGATATATGGGTTGAACGATTCGAAAAGGTCTCCACGAATCATCTGCTTGCAGCTTAGGAGAAGAGCATCTGCGCAGCCGCGGTCGTCAGCGCATGTACTAGTTTTTGCGTATCAAATACATTAAAATTTCAATGTATATGTTCTGTGTTCTCAAACTTGCATCTTCGAGGCGACTCTAATGAGTAAGCACAACATAAACTATTTTATAGAAGATTGAAATTACACCCCTAAATTATCTCCATATGTCGCCTGACCTGGCGCTATGATTAATTCTCAGTGGCTTGAACTACCCATGTCTAGAACAATTGTCCCGAAGATGTTTGAGCCATTGAAGTTCGACTGTATTGTGTGAACGGATAGCGAAGACATCGATCAGTAAATTCTGAAAGGAATGGTCACTTGGAAGGAAGAAACATATTAAAACATAAGAAAGTAGAAGATTGCCGTCCAAACGATTTTCTCCGAAGGACCATCTCGAATGGTGCGACCTAATTGTGATACAATGTTATCATGGTACATGTACTTGAATAAAATAGCTCATGTCTTTGAAAACTACGCTAGTCAGGTCAATGCAGATATTTTTTTTTTCTAATGAACGTATATTAATTAATATCTTCAACAAGTGCTTTTATCGGCTCACCAGAACTAAAGACTTAGATGACCTATCGTGATCACAATGCTCTCGGTATTAACGTACGCTGTTCGTCCGTCATCCATCCGTTTACACATTTTACCAACATCTCTGAAACCACCAGTGCAATGCCCAACAAATGTATTGTGACGTCTTTTGTCCTAGATGGTCTCTGAGTTACGGAACATCTACGCCAGCCGAGCATTTTTTTTTTTTTTTTTTTTTTTTTTTTTTTTGCATTATTGCGATATTTGAATTTGAGTGAGGTTTTGATGCCACTGTGCTCGATTTGGCGCCCCAGCTACCCCGGATGGTTTTGCTGCTTGATGTACTCGGCGATGTTTCAAGAATTATTTGTTCTTTGTGGGGGCCCCGTGCCGTACCGAGAGGTCTTTGTTCGTGTTTTGGGGGGTTTTCGGTTTGTTTGTTTTTTGTTTGTGTTTTTTTGTTGTTGTTTTTTTTTCTCCTTTTTTTTTTTTTTTTTTTTTTTTTGTCCTTGATTTGTGTTTGAAGGCCTTGTTTGGCATTTGCATTGTGGTCACCTGGTTATGATGTTACGGGAGCTTACAAATGTGTTTTTTTTTTTTTTTTGTTTTTTTTTTTTTTAACAATTATGTCAGGTAAAAATATATTCAGTTAAGATTGGGTAAGGCGTAAAACAATAGCTGTGTTTCC
Source organism: Anodontia alba (assembly GCA_964016985.1). Taxonomy (NCBI): domain Eukaryota; kingdom Metazoa; phylum Mollusca; class Bivalvia; order Lucinida; family Lucinidae; genus Anodontia; species Anodontia alba. The sequence continues at coordinate 25,665,485 of OZ024835.1, forward strand.
ACTAACCGATCTTGTTTCAAACACCCGACTCTGCTATTTTTATCAGTGAAAATGCAAAATAAAAAAGTAAAGCACCGACCCTCAACAAAATACTTGTATTTACATAAAATTATATGCCCGGCCCTGTTCTTTTCTGGAGAAAAAAATAGATAAATAAAAAAAAGTTTCTTCTACCAAATTTGTTCTCAGCATGTTAGTGGAAACACAGCTATTTTTTACGCCTAATAGAGTTACCATCTTTTTAAAAAAGACTGCTAACTGTTGCCCTTGTTTGACGTTTAGCCTATAGTTATACACTGAAACAGAAACTGAGTGGTATTAAGGCCTATAAAGAGACTTCGGAACAAGTATTTTTAGTTGTCTTTGGCCACTGCAAACATTTAGGCCGAAATTTTCTGTTTTCCTTATCATTTTAAGGAACAGCAAGATAAGCGTTCTGAATACGATGTAGTGGTTACCTAAGCTTCTTTAAAGACCATATAAAGCAAGGTTCATCGCTAATTCAAGCTCCTGTTCCAGTACTTAACTTTTTAAATTATTAAATTCCAGTTTCACTGCTACTAAAACTCATGTAATTAGATATTGTGAAAAAGGGCAACTTTCATTTCTGCCCACGCATGGATTTTTCTGAAACTTTGTATAATAATAACTAGGCATATGCAACCTATGAAAATGTGCTTATTAAATTATATAATAAAAATTTGGACAGGACGCAACCTTGACTCACTCCCCCCATGAGCTGATACCTGTCTCCAAATAAGTATGTCATACATCTTAAGTTAAATTTAGTTTTAAGATTTTTGCACTGTGCTGAATGGTGAACACCATAGTAATGCTATTGGTACCACAAAACATTTATATTTAAATTAAAGTTAACATTTTCTGATAAATTGATTATAAAAAATCTGAATTTTTTACCAAAAAATGAAAAATTATCAAAATTAAACTTTCAAAATTAATATGTTATAGTCTTTGTCAAGATTTCATACTACCAGAAAATTTGCTACATATATCCTCTATAGCTGTGCCAAATTTCATAAAATATCAAAACCGGTAACATTGTCATTTTAGGCCTTGAATGGATATAGGTCGATTTTTACAAAATTGACTATTTTGTTACATTGATAAAAACAGTAGAGAAAGGCAGTGTTATCAAACACTTCTTACACTTAACAAATCAAAGACAGTTTAGACAACACGGAATGAATATCTCTTGAGCTACCCATTAAATTTTCATGACTTTCTATTACTTGCCTTCTATTTATATCGACTCTGACTAACCAACCAATGTAGACAGCATAACAAATTAAATCTAAAGAAATTCTAATTAACAAATTAGGCTTAACAAAATCTTACGCTTTAATTCATGTCAGCAAATCATTGAGCATTTTGTATAATTACTTCCCAAAAGGCATAAAACTAAAATAGGGGTATCCATTCTCACCATTACAAAAATAGGCATAAAACAGGGAGATCCATAATCTCCATTGTCGTATTAAGAAGATGTGCAAACGTACTATTGCAAGTAGTTGTTGCTTGTTTGTTTGTTTGTTTGTTTGTTTGTTTGTTTGTTTTGAAGAAGGATTTGTATCCCCATCAACAGATTTTAGGATTTTTGGAGATTTGCTTCTGGACTGGTGAACTCTAACCAAACTAAGAATGCTTGAAAAGAAAATAATACCTATAGACTTAACTTCTGATATATCTGTAGCTTGCTTGCAAGCCTATATTGTATTTTGAAATTATGAACACTGGATTTCTTGTCCTGCAACATGTTCAAATGTGTCACTTCAATCGGTATTTCCTGCGATCGAATTGACACTGACACTGGAGTTTTTCTCTTTGTTTCAACAGTTATCTGTGATGACAGCAGCACAGAATACTGTTTATGTGGTCTTAACTTTTGCTATCAGAAAAGCAGATCTATCCTTTCTTCCTTACAGTAAGCATATATGAAATTGTTTCTGCTCTGCATAAGTTCTATTCTAGAGCATATAGTTTGACTTAAAGAACAAATTGGTGTTCTGTAGTTCTTCATGTTAAAGCTTTAAGATTTTTCCAAAGGTTGTATGACATTCATATTTTAGTCATTTGCCTAAGGACTTCCATACTAGTTTGAAACTCCGCCATATGTTAATTAACACAGGAGTTTAAAACAGCTAACTTGTGTGGTCTTAATGTGAATCTAAAGGATGTATTGAAGAGTTCTTGAACAGTTTTCATCCATTTGGTTGCTGGCAGTTCTATGGTATTTAATTAATTCTATTTTCACCTTGTCTCTGTTTTGAAAGGAGACTTTTAGTATTCAAGTTTTGTTTTAGTTCTTATACTTAAATTCTTTCTTCCATTGAATATTTTAGCTAATATAATTTCATTCTTCTTAATACCAACTGCTCTTACTTTCTTTGTTGTTCTTCGCTGATCATTTTTCTGAAAAGTTATTCTTTCATTTTAGAAAGAGTACTAAAGTATTTGGTCAGCAAGTGCATAGATCTTACCTAAAGAAACAGTACTAAGCTTGCATATGTCCATGTGACACAGTCTTTAGTTGTTCATTACTGATTGTATTTAAGCTGTAGTGTTTTTTTTCCAATATTGAGTGTCTTCGTGTGTGTTTTGTACCAGCTGTGAAATCTTCTGCTGTGGTTTTAACAATATTGTGCTTTTTTGTATTTACTAAGCGTGAACAAGTAGTCACAGTATTGCCTGTTTATATCAATTCTTTTTGTAACTCTGTTATTTTTTAGGCATTTATCCAGTTTACACCAAAGTTTATAGTTGATTTTTGGACAAGAAGTCCACATTGTTGTATTTACTCATAAATCCATTGAAAATTGACAATTCTGAATGTTGAAATCAACAGACATGGTCCCTGAAGATTTTAATCAGGTGTCCTAGGATAGTAATCATTACTTGGTAAGCAAGTTGTGCCCACCATGCCTATCTGCCTGAACGAGTAAATTTAAAGCTAGACCCAGGTTTCATAATCATCATCATCAGTTACAAGACTGTTATCTGCTTTTTATTATCTGATAAATACTTCCACAGTCAAGTATTTGAAGTGGAATCCTATATATACAGATACAGAGAACCTGGACTTAGTGTCTGCATGGTCCAGATCATGTAAACGAAAAGATTTTTTTTTTTGGACATGGTGTTCAACAAGGTGCAACAACAACAAGGTTATAAATGAATATGTACAATTATGGTATCAACTTCTTATACAAATCATACTATATCATGGTTATCCAAATTGAAAGCTATTGATAAGTTGACTGTACACGATACTACTTATACATGAGTATTGGGTAATTTCATATTTTGCCGACTCAGGACTATATGTATTCAGGCTGTTCAAACAACATGTTACCGGTCTTCAATTTTTATGAAATTTCATGTGTTTATTCCTAATACATATGGAAAATTTTGTTGCTGAAATGGTGTCTTGACAAGAATCGGAACATGGTAAAATTGCAGATAATATCTGGATGAATACATAACCTGCAGCTGAATTATGGGGCTACCGTTCAACTTACGTTATTGCTCCAACACTATTGCTAAGTACATGAAGCCATCCATAATATCAAAACATGTACTAATGATGGTCTTAATTAATAAAACATTCCAGCATCTGAAAAATGAAATCCTGTTTACTGTACGAAGGTTAATATTAGGGCACCCCCTGATTCGGTAGTGGCCGCGTACAAAACACCATAAATTTACAATGGAACTACATTTAAAAGCCAATGCCTCATAATCATCAGTGTTATACCCTAGGCAACCATTGTGCAGAATTTCATCCAATTCCAAGCGTGGGCAGAAACCAATGTAAATTTCCTATACCGTGTAAGAGCCCCGTTAACGAAAACTCTGGCAGGAATTTGTTTTAGTCAAATTGAAGTAAAAATTCTGGTGGGGTACTTAATAAACTAAAGTCAAGAGGATTTCGCTGGTCCAATTTGTCAACATATGATTTTTCTACGCTTTATACGTCTTTGCCTCATAATTTAATCAAAGTGGAACTTACATATTTAATTGAGAGTACCTTCTCGCGCGTTCAGTTTGTCAACATATGGTTTTTCTACGCTTTGTACAGCTTTGCCTCATATATGTAATTTAATCTAAGAGCAAGTTATATAGTTAATTGAGAGTTCTTTCAAAGGGTAGACTCTCCTTATTTTGCTTGTTATGATGATCAAAGAGGTTTAAACTTTAGTCTTGTCAGAACATATATGACGCATTATCGTACCTTTAAGAAACATTTTCATTAGATTTGGCATTACACAGACAAATGGTGGGAATTCTAATGGGTACTAATTGTGCTCCTCTTGTAGCAGATTTGTTTTGGTTGAGTCTTGAAAGACATCTTTCTGATTATACTCAAGCTGACATTGTTGAAGCATTAAGCTCAATTTCCAGATATTTGGACGACCGTTTGATTATCGACATCCTTACTTTGAAGATATCGTCACTCAGATTTATCCTACAAATCTAAAATGAAAAAAGCTAATTCTACTGATACCAAAGACCCATTCTTAGATTTGAATTTATCAATTTCAAACAGTTTTGTTTCATCCAAAAGTTATGATAAACGCGCTGATTTTAATTTTATTGTTAATTTCCCGTTTTTGGACGGTGACGTTTGTTCCTCGTATCCCTTCTAATGGTGTTTATATTTCTTAACTAATTCGGTTTCTAAGAGTGTCATTTGACTGAGTTCAATGCTCAAAATAAAACTTTGACTGCCAAACTTCTCGAACAGGAGTATCGGTATGATCGGTAAGTTTTATCGTTAACGCTACGATTTGGTTTCTAAATATGATAGCGGACTAAAACACTTCTGCTACAAGGCTTGTCGGAATATGAATTTTATGATGACTAAGTGTATAAGATTATAAAAACTGTAAGTAAACCTGAATTTCTGATCAATTTAGTAAAATTGCTATGTGTTATAAAAGAAAGCGGTATAATATTGCTGCCATAAAACAGTCTGCTTGCTTAGCGGTTGATCCAATCATGGTTGACCATTCTGCTAACATCTTTAATTGCAAGCCGGGGGTTTAGACACTATAACAGTCTCGACTTAAAAACTATTCGTTTAGCTGATCTAGGGCGGAATTTTGTATGCTTGTTTCTCTGTTCTTCGGGGTTCAACTGGTGGTTTTCTTTTGCTTCAGTATTCCAGTGGTGTTGTTTGACACCCTAGGATATCTTAGTTACCTAACACGTTGTTTCTGTCGTATCCTTATCTTTCTTCGTTATAAGCTTTATCTATGATTTATGTGTAGCCGATAATGATCTATGGATGAGGCAGAAAAATAAACATCAAAAGGATTGCCTTTAAAAGACCTAAACGCGGACCGAACAAATAACATATATGTTGTTACCACTATGGAAGCTGTGGGCGAGGGTTGGGATCCCGTAAAGCTTGCTTAAGCCCCCAGTAATTTATAACCGACGACCGTCCAAATGCGATACTTTCATTGTGGTACTTTTTAAAATGTTCTGTAGTGTTTCACTTACAAATGTTTTTTTTTTTTTCTTTTTTTTTCTGTTAACAATTATGTAAGTTAAAGATATATTTAGTCAAGTTCGGGTAACAGAGTTGCCAAAAGGTGGGAAAGGAAAGGGTTGCTAGTATAGCTTGCCATCTTGTGTGTGTGTGTGTGTGTGTGTGTGTGTGTGTGTGTGTGTGTGACTGTTTAATTATCTTTATTATTGTCTTTTTCTGTCTTTCCATTTTGTTGCTGAGAACTGGACGTGGACCTGATTGTAGCAGTTCCTGAGTCACTTATTTACTTAGTCTGTCATTCCCTTTGCCGTTGAAAACGGTGTTTGTGTTGAGATTTTACGGCCCAGTCAACACAATGGTGTCATGTAGAGCGCGGTCAGTTTTCCTAGCTACACGTTTACTGGGCAGGCTTAGTCCTCTAAGCGGCTAACCAGTATTGTGCACATTCTTTCGCCAAAAACTGACAACTGCCCTTCTTGAATCAGCGGAAGGGAGAGAATGACCGTAGAAAATATTTCCTGATCAATCTCCACGAAAAAATGTTGCCCACCTCGGCGGGGGTTGAACCCGCAACCTCCTGGTCTCCAGTCGGACGGCGCATCCAAGTGAACCTCCGAGGCCGGCGGTGTGGATCTGATTGTAGCTTGAATTGTTTGCTTTTCGTTAGTTTGTGGCGCATGTGTGGTCCGTCGTGGTCACTGGTTGGCTAAGTTCTGTGGTTGTTGCCCTTCCTTGACATTTTTTTTTACTATTTTCTGTTACAGTTCCTCTTTGTTTTGTTCGTTATGTGGCCGTTAAAGTGCTGTTCTGTGATGCTTCGTGTCATTCTAACATTCTTTAGTGCCTTGGAAGAGCTGGGTTTCGTGATCATGGAAAGATTTCCTAGTCATCCGTATAGTTCTATTATTTGCTTATTTTAACCAATTTAATAATAAAAGTATGAAAAAAAAACCATACATTTAAAATATATGAAAGACTAATACGCCAGTGGAAGATTTCTCTCCATCGACTTGTCCTGTTTTCCTATTGCGTATTCTATTGCATACTTCCGTGGGCGTAGACAATCTTAGAAAATACCGCTGCTCCGGAAGCATTCTATGAAAGGTTATGGACTGGTCAAATGTCATCTCCATGATCTCCTCTACGTTGTCATAAACTTCAATTAAGAGCTTTGTGTACGGTTAGCACACAGTGTGTAGATCAAGCTAATACTTGTCACATTGCGATTGACCTAAACAAAAGACATGATATATTGGCTGATCACCGATAAGCATCATCCAATAGACAGACGATTTACATATTTAGCTGTCAATCAGCTGAGCAACCACGAGATATTTTTTCAGAAATCGCTAATGACACGTTACAACCTTAAAATTACGAGTTTAGAAACATCAGTCAAGCAATATGAGAATTAACTCTGATTACAAATTAACATCGTATGGTAACAAGGATAATTCCTACTCAACATTTGTGCTTTGTCAGGACAATGCCTTAATGAGCAGCGTCTTCTTGATTTATTATACATCTACGCATTCCCTGATCTGCATTCAATGCCGTCTTTACTCACAAACGCTTTGTTATGTCTATCAGTATGTCAGAAATGTCCCAGAAAGAAGTTTGAATATTTATTATTATCAAGTTTGTTATTTTGTCTAAAACGTCCAAACTATTACAATTGAAACTACAAAATTCTGGAAAGTTCGTATGATGATGTATACCCGATTTCACTGCACGAGTATATTGCAGAGGTCTACAATTTTCGGGTGATTTTCAGAACTGTGCAGTTTTTAAACCAGATTTATGGTTGCTGCGAATAGCAAACAGCCTTACTAAATAAATCTATCTTGATCCGCTGAATAAAACTTGTCTTATTGCCCATATTATTTGGTTAAAATTCTATGGCTTAGTTATCTCTAGGGTTTTATTTCTCAAAAACAAAAACAAAAAAAAAAAAAAAAAAAAAAAAAAAACGTATGATGCAGGCACCCATTAGAAGCAGAATCTGACGAGAGGCTTCTAATGATTATCCAGGTGTCTTTGATAAAATTTTTGCATAATCTTTCATAATTATGTCACTGGATCAGATGTATACGATATATTAGCCTTTCGGGTTCGCATATTCCCGTTTCCCAAAGAACTATCTTCTGATAACGTCGCTCTTTATGTACTCTTACCAAAAACCATGGTATGTACTTTTGAACATTAAGAAGACAAACATATAAATTATGTCTTTTGTAACTGTTTAGATATTTGGGGAAAATAATCTTTAACTGACAGATACTTATTGCGTCTGATGTCTGGCTTAAAGGCTTACAGAGCGAATCCGGTGCGCATGCTCTGATAAATATCATATTTGGACTGATGAAGTTAAATGATTTAAAGACAGTATTGCAAAATGTCGTCTGCTGATTGTTTTTACCCAGGGTGGTAAGCGTTAAAATACCATGGCTTACGTAGCCCTAGATAAGGGGGTTATCAAGGCAAGTAGTTTTTCCTGTACAAAAACATGTGTTGTGGGTACAATACATGTATATACAATAAAACCTTGACTAGAAGTAAGAAACAGATTGAAAAGCTGGTTTATCAAAGCACTGACAGCACTGATGGATCGAATGTCTCTGAGTGTAGGCGGGGTAAATGATATTGAACGGGAACTTAAGATTGTTTCATTTAACCCTTCACTCCGTGTAATTTAAGCAAACAGTGCAGGCCCTGTTCAGCGGCGTCTTATCTGGATCTGCACTGTTTCCCAATGTACAAGTGCAGGTTACCAGATAACCCGCTTTACAAGGCACGCTGACATCACAGCGACAAGAACAGCGCGCTATAAATAACCGTTACCTGGATTTCGTACAAACGCGGTTTGATTTCATTGGTCAATGATAATCACGTGAACAACAACTTTTAGGAAAGTTTGGTGTATGTATAGACCACTTTTAACACTACCTCTCCCATAAAATCATTTGAAACCTCTCGGTCACTAAATTAGGTACAGTTAAGCTCATATTCATTAATGCAGAGTAGTTCTAGCCTCGTTCTGATTTGGTTGGCAGAATGTTGTTGTTTACGTTTGTCGGACAGTGAAATGGCCGAGTTTTCCAGAAAAATAAAGTAGCTTTCTGTCGTCAAAAGTTTATTTTCAGAAAACATTCTAATGCCATACCCCAAAATATTAACCCATATTTTATCTATCAACTAGCTAAAACTAGGCGTTAAAATGGTCACCATAAAGGAAATATTACGGTTGCATGCGTGCCTGCTGATATCGGACAAAATATCATTGAAACATTGTGTTTATCTTAGAAAAGACAGCCAAATTGCTTCTTGAAGCCGTATAAGATAAAATTTAAGAATGAACCAAAAGGAATTATTTGTTCAGGTAAAATTTGCCTTAAATCAATTGGTATTGATGGAACAGGAAATAGTTGTGCCAACCACAATTATTGGTCATGTGATATAAAATTATTATCACGTGGTCTGTAGCCCGTATGAAAACCATAACATTAAATGGTCTATACTTGTTAACTATCGACTCAAAAGTTGCACAATTCTGAAAATCGGCTATAATGTAATATCCCCTACATACCCATGTCGTCACTATATTATAGAGGAACATTGGCAAATTAAACATACGTGTATGGCATTGTATATAAGGACACATTCTTTTTTCCATTTAGCAAATTTGTCATTGGACGGCTTTGATGTTATTTGTGGTTCCGATGTTGTTTTTACTCTGTGAAGCTTTCAGGTTTGTTTATTTCGCGCGTGTTGGTTTGTGTCTCTTTCCTCTTCCTGTTTGTCTCTTTCCTCCTCCTTTTTGTGTCAGGGATTGGCTGCGACTTGTCATTGTGGCACTCCCTGGACTTTTCTCATCACGAAACATACCTATATAATTTTGACCCTCTTAAACCGCTTTTTTTGTGTAGTAAAAGTGTGGTTTACAAAGGTAAACATTAATTTTCTTATTTCTGCTCAAAATTTGATTGTGGGTACACGTTAGAACCGCCTCGCCGAGGTGGTTCTAACGAGTACCCACAATCTATGTTTTTGAGCAGTAATATGAAAACTATCAGAGTTTTTTCATCTGAATTTTTTCAACTTTTGAATGTGAAATTTTCTATATATTTGAATAGGTGTGTTTTCGTAATATTGTACTTTTTTGGAATCATTTTTAGGCTATATTCTGTGACTGTGTCTGTTTCTGAATATCCCCTTTACCATTGTTTATGTCACATTTTCCCGTGTCATTGTTTGATTTTAATGTTTTCATACTGATCTTAATTTCGTTTCCTTAATGCTACAAATAAAGAAAGCGAAGATTAATCATGGAAAAAATATGACATTGCTCTAGAAAGGAAGAAACAAAGAATTCAGTAAATTGTATTCACAGCTTTACGATCCTATTTTATTATCTTTAGATTACATGCCATTCTACATGCGTAAAATACTTCATTTATAAAAGATGACAGGTTCTTTCACTCTATTATTTCGTCATAAAACCAGTGTTTGATGGTTTAACGGAAGAAAGCAAACAACTGTTGTCCTGTTCATTAAATGGTTATTTCAAGCTTTATGTGTTATATTTGAAAATATATATGTCGTATCGTGCGAAAATGTACCTTCTACGAAAACTCGTGTTAGCCGGCGAGTCCACGCAGTCTCGTCATCCGCATGAAGAAACTTGCATCCTTGGCTATCCTGAAAGAAGTGAAGAGTCTGATCAGACTGCCTGAATGTTCAGGCTGATCAACGTCTGCGCTGGGTGCACAGTTCCGAATGTTTTCTGACTTTCCGGCTCATAACAAGACATTTTAGAGTACAAAAGTACTTTGTTTGTACCAGAAGGTTGGCTGGAGGGGTGTTTATGTTGTATTGTCCCCAGCTTAAAGGGACTCGAGAAGCTTGGTAGATTTTCCGCCATTTTTTACGAGGGATACAGTTTTGTATGGTTTCGTGTTTGCTTTCAGCATATCAATCCCCTTATAAAAAGGATTGTACTAAAAAGGTAAGAATTGGCACCTATTTATGGCATATGATGTTTCTATCTTGATCAGACTGAACAGAAATCCCATTTTTGGTCGACTGTGTTTAACCGAGCCATAGTATACAAACGCCAAAATTTCCTTGAGGTAGTTGACCACGTGATTATCGTTGGCCAATGTAATCAAACCGCACGTTAGACAAAATCCAGGTAACGGTTATTTATAGCCGCGCTATTCTTGTCGCTGCGACGTCAGAGTGCTGTTGCCAGAGGGTTATCTGTCAAATCTGGACTGGGTCATTGGAAAACAGTGCAGACCGAGATCAGACACCGCACAACGCGGCGTTTTATCAGGGCTTGCACTGTTTGATTACAGGAAGTTAAGGGCCAAATGAAATAATCTAAAGTCCCCGGACTATTTTCTCACCCTACACTCAGAGACAATCAACCCAAAGTGCTGCCAGTGCTTTGATTTTATTTCCGGCTCTAGATAGGAAAAGGACAGCATTAAATAGTGTGTGATTCCCTCTAACATGTATCGAATTGTACCGGACTTGAAGAAACTTTTGATGTTAGGCACATGCTGTAGCCACTGAAAGAATGTCCGTGAACAAAATTTCTATATCCTCGTCTGATGCAACATCCTTGTCTGGTAAATTCTCTTGTTTACTGTTTGTCTTGTCTGATCAAAGTCTAACAAGTACTGTGTTTGACAGTTATGTAATTATAAGTTTTATGTTACAATGTAAAACTTACCCAAATTCCTTACCTTCGGCTATTACCCAAATTCCTTACCTTCGGCTATTACAACTTTACATGTACAGCATATTTAATGACAGGTCTGGTAAAGATTTTAGTTGACTTGACTTATTGTAAATACGATGTAAGCATTCAGTACCATATTCTGACTCAGGGGTACGGTGTTATATATAGTATAACCTCAATGGCTCGAACACGGATGTCTCGTTTACCGTGGATGATTCGAACTCTTTTTTTCAGTCCCTAAAAAATTCTTCCAATATCTCAAGAAAACAAATATTTAGGGGTCTTTTTCTTATTTTATCGTGGAATTGTTTGTTGTGTGTACTCATTAGAATCGCCTGATCAAAGCCATTCTAATTAGTACACTCAACATACAATCATTATGTAGAAAATCGAAAAGATTTCCCTAAATTATCGCTATTTGCTTCCTGAACTGGTGCCATGATTAACCCTCAGTGGCTCGAACTACCCATGTCTCGAACGAATTTCCATGGTCCCAAAGATGTTCGAGCCATTGAGGTTCGACTGTATTTGGAGTTAGAGTGAGTGAATGACTTGTGAGACTTGAAATCAGTATATTGAAGGTGTGTCATTTATATGGAAACTACAGTAACGGTTTTCTTGGTGCTCCGGTTTTAGTGCCACCTGCTGTTTATGGTTACACCACAATTTTTTGTATTTAGTGCAACCTTTTTAACTGGAGCTCTCTCATCCAAAAAAAGCAAAAACAGTTGTCTTTGTCGGTTTTATCGCTTCAGTATACAGTAAAAAATTCTTTCTGAAAATTAAAAGAACGTTTTAGGTGAAAAAGACTTGTTTATGTGTTCGTCATTCATTTCGAGCTAATTCTACGACAACGGTATTGTAATAACGATGCTCATTCTGCTTAGTAACGATTACGTGTTAGTATTAAAAAGATACGTCTATTTAATAATCGTTTGTTCAAAGAGCCGTATTCACACGGTGAATCTAAAATGTCCCTTCTACAAACCAGACTGGTTTAATCATGTACTTAAGTTGAATGAACAGACTTTCAGGGAGACAACTCTGGCAAAATGAGTTTTGCTTTCCGGCTGAAAAGGTGTCAATTAAAGGAAGATTTGCTCCCAGGAGAGCGGGGAGTAAATCTTCCTTTTAACAGTAGGCCCTTTCCCCGACGGAGTTTGACAGTCAGTAAAGCAAACTGAAAGTTACAAAGGTTGTAATCCTTGGCAGAAATATATACAAGTGCACCAGTTCCCCTTAATTGTAGTGTCAATTTAGCTTAGGTTTAATCATTTTTCCAGACGAGTTTATAATTATTTTTTGTATCTTCAGAAATAGCCGTGACAACGCAGATTAGACAAATTGGAAGTATTTTTATTTCGCAAGGAACTTGCACGTGAATTCCCCAAAGTAGGTTAGAACAACAAACTAAAATAAATATTGTACAACACTGAAATTTTTCCCGTGGGAGAAGCAAGGCCACAGACCATGACAATTCCACATTTTTGTGAAATGCATATTTCTTAGCCACAACTCTAGATAAGCCAGTTTCTCAGCCAAACCATTACGAAAACACGCCTATTCAAATATATTGAAAATTTCACCACCAAAAACTGAAAGTTTCAGATAAAAATTCTGATATTTTTCATATTTCTGCTCAATCTATGTTTTTTAGCAGAAATAAGAAAAATAATGTATACCCCTGGAAACCACAGTTTTACTATATAAAAGTGGGGTTTAAGGGGGTCAAAATTATATAGGTATGTTTTCGTGATGGTATTGTATTTTTCTCATTTCTGCACCAGGTCATATGTTGTGTGTACTCATTAGGAGCGCCTCTGCGAGGCGCTTCTAATGTATACCCAAAACATATGTCTTTGTGGAGAAATAAATAAAATGTTTATCTTGATACCCGTTTATCTAGAGCAACGTAAGCCATTGATTTTCACCATTTAATATGGAGAATGAGAAACATATTGTTTACTTAGGACAATAAGACGTATTTATGCAGTGCGCAAGGTTAATGGGAGGAAAAAATAACGCAAATTGAAAAGATGACTTAAAAGCCGAAAAATTCTGAAATTGTGCCTAATATTATAGAACCCTAAATACACCTGTTTTCACGATATATACGATGGGGGACATTATATAAATTCAATAAATCAGTGTCTTGAGGGTAAACTTCAGAAATCGTTTTGCGAAGTTTATGATACCGATAGCCTTGTTTTTTGGACGTATAATTATTACTTACGTTCTGGTCACATGTTATACTGGTTAACCCTTGACATGCTGAATAAATTAAGATGCCACGCCTCTCTTCTAATTTCTAGCCAATCAGATTACTTTATCAGGGTTTTTGATAGAAATTCGCATATTCAATGACAAACAGTGCTGATCCATATCAGTTGGCTTTTTCAGCAGCCAACTGATCTGGATCTACACTGTTTGATAGGACAGGCTAAGTCGTGTTTAGCAAGAGAAGGGTTAAGAATCAAGCAACAACATGTTGATATTTGAACTTCATTTTCTCATTTATATCCTGTAAATTACAGTATAACTTCAATGAATCGAACACCACTGTCTCGTTTACCATGCCTGATGTAAACTCATTTTTGAGTCCCTGGGGCTCTCTCTTCAGATAGCTCTAGAAAACAAATATTTAGGATATTTTTGGGAAATGCAGTTATCTGATCATGATAATGTATGTTGTTTGAACTCATTAGAATTGCCTTATTGAGGCAATCCTAAGGAGTACACTCAACATACCGTTATTTTGTAGAAGATCGAAAAGCAATCCCTATATTATCCCGATCAGTCTCCTCACTTAGCGGTATGATTAACCCTCAGCGGTTCGAACGTTCATGTCTGGATCGAATTTCCATGGTCTGAAAGATGTTCAGGCCACAGTTCGACTGTATGTTTTTTCTGATGTTTACATTTCTGAATTGTCCACCCGGAGCCATTTTGGATGGTGTCATTACGAAAACATGCCTATTCAAATATACTGAAAATTTTACCAGCAAAAACTGAAAATTTTCAGATAAAAATTCTGATATTTTTTCATATTTCTGCTCAAAACATAGATTGTGGGTACTCGTTAGAACCGCCTCGATGAGGCGGTTCTAACGAGTACCCACAATCTATGTTTTGAGCAGAAATAAGAAAAATAATATATACCCCTGTAAACCCCAGTTTTACTATATAAAAGTGGGATTTAAGGGGGTCAAAATTATATAGGCATGTTTTCGTGATGTATAGTACCAGTTACGCTGACTGCCTCACACAAAAGACGCGGACCAATCAGTGTGATTTGCATAACATAGCTGAGAATTGAATATAATGTATAGATATCGCGCACCGCGTTCATCCCTTCGGTAATCCCGGCTAATGTAAACAATAGAGACACACTCAGTCAGCGTTCTGGAGGACACGCCAATCTGTTAAAGGCTCCATATTCCTCAAAAAATGGACATTTTATTATCCAAGTAAGGTTTAATAAATTGATATACGATATTAAAACAATCATAAAATGTGGCACCTGACAGCCTGTAAAGTTTTCAGTTAGTCTCTCCTTCTTGAAATTTTTTATCGTATCTCTGAATTACGCTTTGAATTGCTCTTTGTTGCTTTGTGGTTTATTCTACGAGGCGATTTGTTGTATGTCTTTCCGTGTGTCATGTTGTTCTTGTGTTTTTCAGTCCTTTTAGTATTGCGATTACCTCGCTTGGAGAAGAGAGAGCTAATCTTAGTGCTTTTCGTACGTTTGTTCGGTTTGTGCTTGTTTAGATTTGTCGGTTTCCTCTTCCTCTTGGGGTCTGGGAAGGGCTGCGGTTTGTGATTGTGGCACTCCCTGGATTTTTCTCTTACTTTTTTACGAGTAATGTTGCCAATAGAGATACGATAAAAAAATCATTTCATTTTTGACCCAGTTCCAAAATTGAGAGACTACCTAAAATTTTATAGGCTGTTAGACGCCACATTTTATGATCGTATGAATGCTATATACAAATTTATTGACAAAGTAAAATGTCTATTTTTGAGAAATATGGAGCCTTTAAGGTGGCAAGAACGAAAAAAAAAAAAAAAAAAAAAAAAAAAAAAAAAAACGGGGAAATATTAGATGTACAGAAAATTGGGCATTTTTCCAAATTTTGGAGGGTGCATCCGGTAACATTGCATATTTGAAATATATCACATTTTTCCTGCTTTCCCGGAATTAGGAGGTTGTCCGAATTCAGGAGATCTTCTGAAATTCTTGCCTTCAAATTATGAACCAAATTGTCGCGAAAAATGGGGAAACGTCCAGTGATTAAACGAATAGCAAACAGTGTAGATCCTGATGAGACGGCTCATTACGAGCCGTCTCATCCGGATCTTCACTGTTTGCATAAGTATTTGTTTTGGGTTATCGGACCGAAAGGGTTAAGCTATATTCAGAACAGAAGCGACTGTAACGGACAACGTGATGGAGAAAGAGATTGCTGAGGGTTTCTGTTGCTCCGACTTCAGGTTGCTACGAGGGTCCTGCAAAAAGTTTTGTCACTAGGTTCGGATAACTTTAGTGCTACGTTTTATCAAACATATTTTTATTACAAACCTTCAAAATATTCCCCCTTTACTGAAACACATTTTTGTAACCTTTCTACCCAGTCGCGAAAAGCAGATAAATAGTCTTCTTTTGGTATCTGTTGGAGAAACTGATAAATAGCGCCGCCAAGAGAACTTCTAGATGTATACTTATTTCCAGAAAGCATTTTCTTAAGCCATGGAAATAAAAAGAAGTCACAGGGACTCAGGTCAGGTGAATAAGGTGGATGGTTTAAAACTTTCGCCTTTTCAGAAGCCAAAAAAGACTTAACAACCTCACACTTTTGAGAGGAGACGTTGTCAGGTAAAAGGTGGACTCCTGACCATCCTTTGCTTGGTCGTTTCTTATTGTAACAAGTAAATTGGTCAGTGTATATGACTGCATCTATTTCAACGGGTATCGTTAGCTATTGAACACACCATTCAAGTGCAGTGAAACATTTTGAAACATACCTGGGATAAAACCAAGGAAGCCTATTAGTGACAGAGCTTTTTGCATGACCCTCGTATTGAATCATTTTACTTTCTTTCATCACTGTGTTTGTGATTATATGTGTGTTCACTGCGATATTTCACCGATGAGGTAGAGAAGTTTGTGAAAAGAAATACGATCGTATGCTTGAGCTTCATCAGAATATAAGGTGAACTTTTGATTGCATTCTTTCCTGTGTCATTTCATTTATTCTTATACCAGCTAAGGTTAAGGCAGACCTGCGCATAAGCGCAGTTTCGCCAGAGCATTTATTGTTCACAGACATGCAGTAGGGATCTTAAGAAAGCTGCAGGCATAAACGTATGTCTGTAGTCCCTTATGCATATGATGAATCGCGCTTATGAATATGATGAATCGCGCTTATGAATATGATGAATCGCGCTTATGCATATGATGAATCGCGCTTATGCATATGATGAATCGCGCTTATGCATATGATGAATCACAATGCGGGAAACCATATGGTCTTTTTTCGTGTGCCGGCTCAAATTTTGTTTGTAAAATACTATCATCACGAAAACAAGCCTATATAATTTTGACCCCTTTAAACCCCACTTTTATATAGTAAAACTGGGGTTTACAGGGGTATACTTTATTTTTCTTATTTCTTCTCAAAAACATAGATTGTGAGTATCCACAGTCTATGTTTTGAGCAGAAATAAGAAAAATATTAGAGATTTTTTATCTGAAAATTTTCAGTTTTTGGAGGTGAAATTTTGTACATATTTGAATAGGCATGTTTTCGTAATGGCCTCTGAACTATATGCTTGTTCATACAAAACGCCTGCGTTAGAAAGGGGTATAGCTCTGACTTAATAACATGTAATTTGATGTTTTTGTTTGTTTGTTTGTATTTGTTTGTTTTTTTGTTTGTTTTTTTGTTGTTGTTTTTTTTGTTGTTTTTTTTTTGTTTTTGTTTTTTTTGTTGTTGTTGTTGTTTTTTTTATCAGGTTATCTCTTCTCCTTAACCCCAAACAGCTTATCAAGTTTCAATGCCTATCAAGATATCTCGCTCCTAAGAAAAGCGTGAATGGCAGACGGACGAACGACCAATAAGCATAACGCTCCTCCAATAGCATTGTAATTGGATTTATAATAAAAGAAGGCAGAGACTTGAATTGTTTGTGTTTAACAAATGCTTTGCATATCTGCTTTGGCTTTCTTAGAGTTTCACAGTCACTTTGTATTGACTTCTAAACAAATAATTTGTCTGAAGCAAAAAAAAAAAAAATAATAATAATAATACGAACAGAAAATGAGTGCTCGAAGGTTTTGTCGGACAGAAAGATTTATATACATCTTTATATTGCAAAATTCTAATGTCTTCTACAGTATTCTTAGGATGGATTTTCGCCTTGAAAATCTACCAGTCGTAAACAAGTATGTGAATCCGTATATAAAGCAAGGTCTACATCTTGACATTTTAAGTGCACTGCCAAGATGAATAGTTGTAAATATATATGATTTTAATTGACCATAACGTCGGTAAACACTTCTCTGCAATGCGTACGTCCGACTTATACCGTAATTTTAGCCGTAACATCAGATAACGTAACTTTGGACATGTGCGCCCAGTGAGTTTCAGATCAGAATCTTCAATGGGCGTATATTGGATATTCTTACACTCCCGACCTATATAGCCAGTGGTTAAATTCAGTGATTTATTCTGCAACAAATCAATGGGCGGAAGCGCGCGACGCTATCTGGCGCCGTTTCAACGTCATATTGACGCTTTGCTGACGTCTGTCTTTGTTTCCACTGCGTTAGACAATGTAACCGTTTTTTTTCCGCCAACAACGTAAGAAATGCATGTAAAGAACAGCGTTACAGTCAAAACTGTTGGCGGGATGTCTTTATGCGATGGCGGACAGTTCGAAGAATCTGAAGGATACAATTACTTTTTCGTCGTTTTCTATCTGTTAGAATCGAAATAGATCAGCTCTTGCGCGTGATTTGTTCAGTAATAAATCACAGTTTGTCGGTCAGTTGTAAGTAGTTAAATCACTCGCGCTCCGCGCTCGTGATTTGATCTACTTTACAACTGACCTCCAAACAGTGATTTATTACTCATAAAATCACTGCTAGAGCTGATCTATTTCTTAAGCCAAGGATGCAAAGTTTCTTCATGTGGTGAACGAAGACTCTGATCAGACTGCGCGGATGTCAAAAGGTAGGTTTTCTGACATTGCTCTGTGCCTCACGTCATTATGTTCAAGGACTCTGTATGATATTGACCCACTTGGGCTGGGACAAGGAAATGCGTTCAGACTATAATTGGAAACATACACATGAAGGGAAATCAGAAAAAAAAATCAACATAGCTTGTCAGTGGACGCAAAGAACGCTTCTCTGCATCAAAACAAAAACAACGAAATTTGTGGTCAGATCTAGACACCCAATGTGACAGCAGAGCTGTCAGCAAGACCGCATAAGCCCCTAACACCGTATCACCCGGAACCCTATTTCAAAGATACAAGATTAGATCATGTGGCCTCGAGAAAAACAAACAAGATGCACTATGATGATGTAGTAGGGGTGACTGCTTACGGCCTCTACAGCTGCAGTGAAGGCGGATAACATCTACAAAAATTGCCATTGGAAACATAATTATCACAAATTAACAGACATGTTCAGCAGTACACCAACGGTTTATCCATCTTCTTGTAGAAGCTGCCCAAAATTTAGGGCAAACCATAAATTTCAGGGGAGGTAACTCTGTCAAAATTTTTTGGCTCCCTTCTGAAAAGAGGTTGCAACCACCGCAGGATATTTAAATTCCGATGTTGTAAAGCTAAATGGTTTCTGATAAGGCGGATCTCTTTAAATCAAGAAATGCAAACGGAAGACACCACCTTGTCCTGCTGAAGCCGGATACATCCTGCTTTTGCAAAAACAATGTAGATCCAGATCACTTGGCTTCTGACAAGAAACCAACTGATCTGGATTTGTACTGTCTATCATTCAGTATGTGAATTTATATCAATATTTTAGATTAAGTAATTTGATTGGCTGACAATTAGAAATGGGCATGGCATCATAATGCATTTAGTATGATAAAGGTTACAATGCATTTCTAGAGCGGACAGCCTAGGCCCTAATTATAACCCTTAAAAGTGTACGCTCGTATAAGTTACCTAAAGCTCTATCCTACGACATTTCAGTGTAATAAAAATGATTCTACAACCATCTATGAACAGCCACAAAACACAAGCATTGTTGCAACTGAGATGTTGATAGTTATGTCGAATCAGTCCCGACCGAAAGAACAACAACAGTATCTAATGATAATGATAACGGGTGTGATAACTAATGTGACCATTGCTGTTCGAACATCTGCTTAAGGTAAAATGTCGCCATTTAACACGGGATATAATTTTTGCTACTTCCTGTTTGCTGTCTTGAGTACCGAGCCCCAGAAAATGGGTCTACTCTAAATGGCAATAACTTTGGGAGCAAATTCTGTCCTTTAAGAGTAGGCCCTCGTTTCTGCAGGGAGGCAAAGCATTCATTACGAAAACACGCCTATTCAAATATACTGAAAATATCACCACCAAAAACAGAAAACTTTCAGATAAAACTTCTGATATTTTTCATATTTCTACTCAAAACATATATTATGGGTACTCATTTGAATCGCCTCGTCGAGGCGGTTCTAACGAGTACCCACAATCTATGTTTTTGAGCAGAAATATGAAAAATTGTGTATACCCCTGTAAACCCCAGTTTTACTATATACAAGTGCGGTTTAAGAGGGTCAAAATTAAATAGGTATGTTTTCCTGATGTTTGATCGAATGTTTATCCATTCTCCTTTTGGCATTTATTTCAAGGCGCTAAGTACGGCGCAATTCTAAAAGTACACTCTACTGAATGTCGCTATCTTAACTTTAACCACTCTATATGCAATTTCAGCAAGAGACAAACTGAAGGGGTTTTTTTCTTTCACTTTTTCTAGAAAACATGTTTTGACATTGCATGCATATTGTCTCCTAAGAAGCCAATTTGCGTGATATGTCGTCAAAACTTATTATACTGGAAAGATAAATAAATTGTTTTAAAGTGTCGTCTGTTGAACGTTTTACCAGCATGCTGAGCGTGACGTTTTAACATCACGAAAACATGCCTATATAAAACTGACCCCCTTAAACCCTACTTTTATATAGTAAAACTGGGGTTTACAGGGGTATACATTATTTTTCTTATTTCTGCTCAAAAACATGGATTGTGGGTACTCGTTAGGACCGCCTCACCGAGGCGGTTCTAACGAGTACCCACAATCTATGTTTTGAGCAGAAATGTGAAAAATATCAGAATTTTTATCTGAAAATTTTCATTTTTTTGGTGGGTAAAATTTTCCGTATATTTGAATAGGCTGGTTTCGTAATGAAAAAGTTCTTACGCAATATGTGAATAACAAAAACAAAACAACAAAAAACGTGCAGTCTGATCATGGCTTTTACTGTTAGGTTACAAAATCAAAATCATAACATCACGAAAACACGCCTATATAATTTTGACCCCCTTAAACCCCACTTTTATACAGTAAAACTGGGGTTTACAGGGGTATACATTATTTTTCTTATTTTGCTAAATAACATAGATTGTGGGTACTCGTTAGAACCGCCTCGGCGAGGCGGTTCTAACGAGTACCCACAATCTATGTTTTGAGCAGGATTATGAAAAATATCAGAATTTTTTATCTTAAAAAAAAAATCATTTTTTGGTAGTAAAATTTTCAGTATATTTGAATAGGCGTGTTTTCGTAATGAGATACTGTAGATATATTGACGAACATACAAGTCCCGGATCAAACTGCGTTGGTGTCCAGGCAAATCGCGGCCTCATAACCAAACACTGCGTTTCAGATCCGCAATTACACTTGTTTAAATGGGCTGCAACGTGAGAAATCTGGCCTTCTATCATGTGCTTTCAACGAAAACTCATATCAGAATTTTTTTTTCCCGTGCTGTCTGATAAGAGTCTTCGTTGTCCGCATCATTGGACATCCAAAAAGCGCCGAGTAAAGATTCTGCGTGAATGCGCAGGCTGATCTGAATCTTCGCTGGGCACACATGTCCAACGGTACGTTTATGGACGATGCGGCTTGTTTCTGTACTCTAAATGGAATTAGGAGTACTTTATAAAAGTCAACATTAGTCAATGAATACGACTCCCGTGGGTGTGCCCACATAGTTTGCTTCAGAAGGTAAACACATTTTGCTGCAAATAAATATACTGCATCACGCTAAAATGGAGTGCAACAGTGCAAATGCTAACAGCGAAGCCTAAGTCAGAGTCTTCGCTGATCGGTTGTGCCTTCTACAGCCTCCAGGCTATACAAAAAGGGATAAAAGAGACCCTTGCCATATTGGGAGGATGTACAGGCTCATCTGAGTCTTAACTGGTTACACAGGTCTTATTGTAGGTTTTATCGAGCGCTGGTTCATATTTCATAAGTTTAGAAACACTAAAACGCTGCCGAGCCACAACCGATAAACATTTAAGCCACCACGTCAGATAACGTACCTTCGAACATGTGCGTTCAGTGGATATTAAGATCACCTTGTGCATTTGCGTAGTCTGATCTGAATCTTCACTGGATGCATTTTGGATAGCCAGTGAAGCAAACTTCCTGTATGAGGATAATGACTGATCAGACTGTGCAGATGCCCATGCTGATTTGAATCTTCGCTGGGCGTACATGTCCGAAGGTACGGTTTCCGACATTGTGGTTCATTTTGTTTCCCCGTGATCTATGAGACCATGCACCTGAATGAACATGCTGACATGAAATGTGAAACTGCAGTGTATTCTCTCGTTTCCTATCGTGACATGTGTGGAAAACATGCATGCATTCGTGCAATAGGAAATTTATATAGGCAGCGACATGCGACAACGTGTCTTCGAGCATATGTGGACAGCGAAGGCCAAGATGAAATTTTGCGCATGCACAAGATTATATGAGTCCGCACATTTTGCGCATGCCCGAAGACATTCTTTCGCTTTGCACGGCCCATATCTTAGCACGATATTTGGCTTCCAAAAAATCTTTTATTTTCTAATCTATTATCTGTACATCAGTGGGTGTGTATATTGCCGTTACGAAACCTGCCCATCATTATAGCATACTTTATAGACAAATCATCACGAAAACATACCTGTATAATTTTGACCCCCTTAAACCCCAATTTTATATAATAAAACTGGGGTTTACAGGGGTATACATTATTTTTCTTATTTCTACTTGAAAACATAGATTATGGGTACTCGTTAGAACCGCCTTGGCAAGGCGGTTCTAACGTGTACCCACAATCTATGTTTTGAGAAGAAATATGAAAAATATCAGAGTTTTTATCTGAAAACTTTCTGTTTATCGTGGTGAAATTTTCAGTATATTTGTATAGGCGTGTTTTCGTAATGATTAATAAAGAAATCCAGGCAGCAACACTTCCTTAACTGCTGCTTTATGACTATTTGCCTGTGTCGCCTTGGGTTACAATATATCAAACCGCAAAGACAAACTCCAGGGCTCTAGCTATAACATTTTCTGAAATTATTATTTTGCTTCTTTCTCTATTAAAACGGATTATGGACACGAATCAGAATTGTTTCTAATGAGTACCCACAATGCATTTACATGGAGAAATATAACAATTTTAGGACAATTTACATTCAAAACTTGGGTCTAGAAGACTGAATTTTTTCTCAGTTATATACAAAATAGTATATAATTTAAAATAAAGAATGATATGCTAAACCCTAGTCCTGCTGAACCCAGATATATGTCATGCCGTTGCAAACAGAGTAGATCCAGATGAAGAAGCCAACTGATCTGGATATGCACTGTTTGCCATTATGTAAGTGAATTTATATTAACAATCTAGATCAAGTAATCTGATTGGCTGAAAATTAAAAATGAGCAAGGCATATTAGTTTATTCAGCAGGACAAGGATTAATGTTAGAGTTGTCTGTGTGACATCTTGTCGGTGTTTACGCGTAAAATATTCTCTCGGGGTGGGGCGGGGAAGCGTAACGGGGATAATTTTGGTACGGGTGTGCGAGCCAGTATTTCGAAACATACCCCATTCATATACCTGGCCTTTGAAAAAAACGGACCCATCCATATACTAGATCATCTGAAATGCTGACCCATTCATATACTGCCCGTTGATTTTTATATCCATTTATTGCTGGTAGTTATACAAATATTGCAGTTAACTCATTGAATACCAAGAGAACAAGCAACCTAAAAAATCTATGAGTGAAAAATATGTGCATATACCGGGATGTCAGAAAAAGTGAGGACTTTGATATACCAATCAAGAAAAATTGGGTCAGTCATATACTTTTTGTTGAAAAGAATAGGGCTAATCATATACCGGGCAGCGCTGAAAAAGGGGGCCATTAGTCACGCAGATCCGTACTATACCATAAATAGGAAGTTACCCCCTACCTGCCCTCACGCCCCCGAGAATATTTTACAGTTTATATGAAGAAATCTAACAGCCAAATTGTTCAATGTGAAGTATGTGAACTAATACATACATATTGGGTAACATGCATTTGTTTCCAAATAAAGCAATTCAATGCTTTTTCGTACATACACACATACATACTACTTGTATCCTGTTGTTAGTTTCTGTTTGCGAAATCAAATGAACTTACTTGGCTTACTTACAAACTCTGACCGACATTTTGACCACTTTGACTGAAAGGCTATTTAAACATCATTTTTTTTCTGACAACGATGTACTTACCAAATATAGTCAGTTTGTATTCTACGGAGGTTGCATACAAACATTTATCTTGATCCAATTATTCCTTCATATCTTGGAATGCTTTTCTCTCGCTTAATCGATCTTGTGTTTTCTCCATTCTTTTGGCTAGCTGGGTAGACGGGTTGGGGGCGCAAGCATGATCGAAACATGTTCTTTGCTTATTGTACAATTTACTTGTGTGTGACGGTGATCCTTATTTTCTTGTATTTAATCGGTTCAGATTCGTGAAATTGTACTAGAAGAAAGTGGTCGCCAAACACACATTCGTATACTTTGGTAATCGCCTTTTGTCGCAATACAAATCATGTTTCTTTTCTACATCTGCAGTGAAACGCAACTTTTGTACTCACAATGCCAAGTCTTCCTCTCATCTTGTTGTATAAGCAACGTTAAACGTCGAGTTGTTCCAGGAAAATTATATGATTTTAACCGTGAATTTACCCTTTAATGAACATACAGTCAAACCTCGTTTTCTCGAACTCGCTTATTTTGAATTACCGCTTATCTCGAAGTGAAAATCTGGTCCGTTTTAACATGAAACTTTGACAACAAGTAACAAAATAATGTGGAAAAAAGAAGAAATTGCTCTCCTAAGGAGTATATATATTTCTAACTTCAGGAGTCAAATTACATATTCATTAGTTAAATGTGTTTGTTCAATTTATTGTTTTCCTCACTCTCTCAACTCTGATATGTCGAGGTATGGATATCTCGAAGTGTTTCAGTGCGTTCCTTGGAATTCGAGATAACGAGAGTCGACTGTATTTCTTATTCAGCTTAGTCTTATTGCCCTGGCTGTATGCAGTGAGTCAGTTTATAGACAACTCTGCTGCCGACATCATTCAGAAACTGATTTTATGCGGGCATAATACACAGACTTTTTTGTCATGATTTATGGCAAAACCTTTTGTCGTAACTACTAATGCACAAAAAGTTTTGTTCTAATCTCTGGTTTAAAAAATCGAATATTGTCAAAACTTCCCCATAGTAAGAATGGCTGCTTGTGCAGAAATCGGTGTGGTAATCATTATGTAAATTGGAGACGAATTTCAAGAAGCTCCACTCCGAATTCTCTGAAATTTTCAAAATGTTGTCATGAAACATCAATAATTTAAAATCAGCAAAGAAACGTAAAACGAATATTTTCGTATATATAAATTCTAAACGAAAATCATTTTACTATAGAAATACATACTTATTAGGTAAGACCAACGCTCTGTGAGCGGACAGTAAAGGCCCTGATCAGACTACGCGGATGCGCAGGCTGATCTGGGCTTTCACTGTCCGCATATGCCAGAAAACACTCTCACATGACCCGGACCACATTGTCCTCTGGTGCAAAACATTAGCTTCGAGTAGAAGGTGCCAACTTATCTGGAGCTGGGCCACAAACTAAAGTGCGAAACACTCTTGTTTTAAGTAGGCGGTCACGTAATCATAATGACAATTCTTAACAAAACAAAAAATAAAAACAACAAAAAACGATTACACTTGGGATAGTGTGCGAATCGAAACAATACTTGGTGTGGTTTGATTAAATCAAATAATTTCGTCAGATTTTTACTTTAATCTTGTGAGTGAGCAATTACGTGCTTCGTTTCATTGACACATTTAAGATTTAGCACTCTTTAGGATCATCACATGAAAGTCAGAGATTTTATTTTATTTTTTTATTTTATTTTTTTTTTTTATTTTTTTTTTTTTTTTTTTTTTTGTTTCCTTTACTTCACAGAAAATTACAATTGACAATTCATTTAAATTATTGGAAAAGATTGGAATGAAAGGTCAAATCTCTTTTTTTCTGTGAAAATTTAGAAAAGCTGCTTTCAATTCTTGCCTGCCTTTAATTATAGTCAGCAGGTTAAAATGTCAACTTTCAACTAGGAATAGTCTCTAATGCGCTTGCACAAAATTAGATGCCGCTTCTTTTCAAGGCTGTTAAATAAATAAAGCGGTTGCATGAATTATTTCTAAAGTTTTATATCCAATCATATCAAGAAATGTTCATTTGACTAGAATGCAGGTAACCGCCGCAATTCTCCAATTTATACAGCGAAAAGGGGGAACAGGTGTGAGGACAGTTGTTGCTGCTGTTGTTGTGCGGATTTTTAACGCTACCAGGCACCCGAGGAACGTAGAGGCAGCGGCGACTGTTGTGTACATGTATTTTGTACAGCCTTGCTTTCATGGAGCACCCATGCACACTTAGTGCCGCTGTCTGTCACCAAGCACCGCCCTGTCCACTATATACTCAACCTAGGGCACGTCGAGTATGAGCTGGGCGTACTAATGATCTAAAAATTGTCTCGACCTGATCGGGATTCGAACCCACGATATCCCACTTGAAAGTCGAGGGCGCTAACCACTAGGCTACCCAGCTCACATGTGAGGATAGAAATCACGAGAAAGATTTTATAGCTGTGAGGAAAGAGTTGCGTCATACTAATAAAAGCTAATAAAAATAACCTGATTGAACGGCTATGATTAAGCCGCATCGTCAAAACACGTACCTTTCCCGAATGTGCGCCCAGCGAAGATGCAGATCAGCCTGCGCATTGGCGCAGTCAGATCAGAATCTTCACTGGATGCATTCATCACGAAAACATGTCTATATAGTTTTGACCCCCTTAAACCCCACTTTTATAGTAAAACTGGGGTTTACAGGGGTATATATTATTTTTCTTATTTCTGCTCAAAAACATAGATTGTGGATCTGCGTCTTTGTTGGTCAACTCGGTCTTATTGTAGGTTTTATCGTGCTCTTGCTCAATTCACTTTGTGATATCAGAAAAATGGCTGTTATAGGGAGATTACCGCAGTGGAGGTGCCATTATAGTCATCTTCACTGCAGCTTCACAATACTTGAACTATACTTGAAGCGAAACTGTATCTTCACAAATGCGCAAAATGCCCAGATTCAGATACAACCACGCATGCGCAAAATCTCATCCGAGCATTTGATCTCCACTTGTATATTCTGTTGTATTCAATTATTCTGTTAGCGGACAGTGAAGGTCCTGATCAGATTGGGCGGATGCACAGGCTGACCTGGACTTTTGCTGTCCGCATGTGCCCAAAGACATACAAATGTATTTTCGCATGGCACGGTAAATAATTAAACTAATTCGAACCGGTAGATTGGATTAGGCACAAATATTTGTCACTAGTGGAAAACGCCAAAGGTTGGAAGGTCAAATAAATGTTAATTTTACAACACTAGAAGAGACATTTAGGTTTTGTATTCTAAATGGGATAAATCAGCTGTTAATCGATTTATTGTTTCAGCTCATGCAAGGATCAGAGTGCTGGTTTGTATTATTTTATCTTGACTGCTTCTAACGCATGCCTTAACAGACAAACGACGGAGAATCTTATAATATATCAATCTTAGCTTCGGTTCAACTTGTCACAGATGATCTGTTGAACACTCTCCTGTGACAAGTAAATATTTTTGAGTATCCCTAAACAATTAATTGTGATCTCACATACACTCACTCTCGAGATTATTTGTTTAGACACTGTCCCACCAGTTGCCAAGCTATTATGTGAAGGTAAGCATCAGGAAAACATGCCTTTATAATATTGACTCCCTTAAACCCCACTGTTATAAAGTAAAACCGGGGTTTACAGGGGTATACATTATTTTTCTTATTTCTGCTAAAAACATAGACTGTGGGACTCGTTAGAACCGCCTCGACTCGAGGCGGTTCACACGAGTACACACAATCAATGTTTTAACAGGAATATGAAAAATATCATTTTTTAATCTATTTTTTTCTTTTTTGGTTGTAATATTTTCAATATATTTGAATAGCCGCGTTTTCCTGATGCGGACACTCTGGGACGTAGTGAAATTTCTTAAATTTGACAAATGTACTGCTAGGTATGTTATCTATCTTGATAGTTCATGACAGTCGACAATTTAATTGTACATGTAAGATTGCGAAAGATCTGTAGAAAAAGTTGAGAGAATCCATCGCGTTCATTGTTGATATGCATGCATGCGAAATAATCGAACACTGACAACACTGGTGAGTTGATTGTCTTTGAGTGTAGCCTGGGAAAATGGTTCTGAACGGGTACTTAAGACGGTTTCATTTTACCCTTACTTCCTGTAATTTGAGCAAGTAGTGCAGACCCTGGTGCGGCGTCTTATCTGGCCAATGTACCAAATGTCCCAGTCGAAGTTTTACAGATTACTCTGTTAACAGCACTCTGACGTCACAGCGACAAGAATAACGCGGCTATAAATAACCGTTACCTGCACATTGGTCAATGATAATCAAGTGGACAACTACCTTAAAGAAATTTTGGCGTTTGTATACTATGGTTCGATTGTAAACAATCCACCCGAAAAAGGTTATTTAAGGCGACTGGATACACTTTGTAGATTTCCGCCATTTTGTACAAGGAAGACAGCACTTCATGTTTGCTTTATCATGTGTATTGTACATTAATCCCCTTCTGGAAAGGGATCTACTCTAAAATTAGGAAGCAAATTCTTTCCTTTAGAATAGACCCATTTCCAGAAGGGAGCCCTGATAATTTTCACATAGTTGCTTCCCTTGAAAATGTATCTCTTCCCTAAAATATTTGGATTTTCATTAGGCCTATAATAATGTAGTTAGAATAAGAACAGGACTCTCTTTATCTCGAAGTCCAAGGGACTCTCTGACATACTTCGAGATATTCGTACGTAGACATATCCGATCTGCAAAATTGAGGAAAAAATAAATCGAGTAACCACATTTCTAACATGAATATGTAAACTGACTCCTGAAGATAGCTATATATTGAGAATATTGTGGAAAATATTTTTTTTATTAATGCCACTTTGTTATAAATATTTGCTTATGCATTTTACGCACAAGCGTAATGCGCATAATGAGCGCTACGCCTATAGACCAGCCTGCGCCTTTGCGCAGTCCAATCAGAATTTTTACTGCGCACATTTTGGAAAGCCAAGGATGCAAAGTTTGTTCATGCAAACAACGGCGACTCTGATTTGACTGCGTGGATGCGCAGCGTACGGCCGAAGATGACGTTCCTGCTCCCCCCCCCCCCCCTCCCAATACATATATGTACAGTCGACCCTCGTTATCTCGAATTCCAAGGGACTCTTTGAAATACTTCGAGATATCCGTACCTTGAAGTTAGAAATATATTGAAAATATTGTGGAAAAGAGGAGAAATTTCTCCTCTTTTCCACAATATTTTTTACCTATTGTTAGATTTCATGTTTAGGCAGGGACCAGATTTTCACTTCGAGATAAGCGGTTATTCGAGATAAGCGAGGTCGAGATAACTAGTCAACTATCTATTTATGTGGAGCGCTGTGGTGCAGTGGTAAAGCATTGGACTCGAGATCGAGAGGTACCGGGTTCGATCCCCACTAACAGCAAGTGTTGTTTCCTTGAGCAAGAGACTTTATCCACATTGCTTAGTACTGGTTTCTACCCAGGAAAAAAGAGGGCCACATGGAAGATTAGTACTAGATTACTAAATGTGTTACCCTCTATAAATAAAGTCGATTATTATTATTATTATTATTATTATTATATTGTCAAATGACGGGGGTAAAATCACACTATACAAAAAAGTTCTGTTAGAACCTCAAACGACGGGAGAAACGATCGGTAAACAATTAAACAATTATGGCGCACGCATTTATTTTAATTTTATGATTACCACAGTTTTTATTTTGTGACATTTCGGAATATTAAATCGTACGTAATGACTACAGAATAGTTATTAAGAATAAATTGAAGAAGCCACGAACAGCAATTAAGTACTCATCACTATATCCTGTGACCTTTCAGTGACGAAATAAAACAAAATAAGAGATAAGTCTACTTCATTCCGTGGGTTTTGTTTATAAATTATAGTTAAAAAAGGAATTCAAGTGATATTTTATTTACCTACTTAAATGTGAACTTACACAGACAGTGTTAGGTAATAATGGAACAGCGCCACGACAAAAGCTCCCTTTCGTTTTCCTTAAAGACAGGGCTGCACTGTATAAAGGGTATTATCTTATTATGATCAGGGGGGTTGACACCTAATGACACTGCCCCACTCCACCCAGGTGTAAATGGGTAGCAGTGATGTAAAAGCCACTGCTCTCTCTCGCGCGCGTGAAAACACCCGGAATGAGTGTTCGAGAGCGATTCAATAAGCTTGAAGCTTTCATCGCAATCGAACTAAACTGAATTAGTATAAAGTAAACTAGAGCTGGTGTTTGTAAAACACTATGCCCCCAACTGCCTGACTCTAACACTGTTTGACTCCAACACTGCTTAGCCATGACGGTAACAACAGTACAAATATATGATTTCAATGTTATTTTATCAAAGGGAAATAACTCTAAAATAGGAGATGATTGGGATAAGAAAAAAATACGGATCACCTATTTTTTCATGAGGAATCAAAACATGAAATTTCAAAACATTAGCATACATGGTTCTAAACTTATGCTATACACAATAAAGCAACGACATTAAATGGCCCGAAATTGCAAAGGGCCATAACTCCAACATTTCATTTAATTGGTTCAAAATTTATTCAGGTGATCTCCTCCTCAATCCCAATCAGTATACCAAATATCATGGCTCTAGCTTAAATACTTTTTGAGATATCTTGCTGAAAAAGTCAAAATGCCTAGAACAAAAAAGGGCCATAACTACATCAATTTTTCATGGAATTCCCTAAAGAACAAACCAGGTAATCTCCACATCATCCCCAATCAGCATATAATATTTCAAGACCCTAGCTTAAGTGCTTTTCGAGAAATCTTGCTGACAAGGTCAAAATGAGCAGAACTGCAAAGGGCCGTAACTTTATCAATATTTTCATGGAATTCTCTCAAAATATAATCGGGTAATGTACACATCATTCCCACTCACTGTATCGAATTTCAAGAACCCAGCTTAAATACTTTTCAAGATATCTTGCTCACAAGATTTAATTCTGATTTTTTTCAAAGGGGCATAACTTTAAATAAACATGCTAGACAAGAAACAAAATACGGATCGGCTATTTTTTCATTGGGAACCCAAATATAAAATTTCAAAACCCTAGCGTGCAGGGTTCTTAAGATATGGCATGCACAAAAAAAGCTTGATGAACGGACAAACAGTCGGATGGACAAATGAAGGCAAAATAATATGCCCCATCAATTTCATTCGAAACTGGGGGCATAACCAGGCCATCTACTCATCGCTACCAATCTATTCATCAAGTTTCAAGGCTCCAGCTTCAATAGTTTTTGAGATATTTTGTTCACAAGGGAAACATGCCCAAATTTACAAAGGGCCATTACTTATGAAATATTTTCAGAATTTACAAAAAAATTAATCAGGTCATCTACTCATCATTACCAATCAATTCACCAAGTTTCAAGTCTCTAGCTCTAATAGTTTTTGAGATATTTTGCTGACAAGATAAAAATGCCCAAAATAACAAAGGGGCATAACTCAAGAAGTATATTTCAAAATGTCTTCAAAAGTTAATCAGGTTGTCTACTCATCACTACCAGTCTATTCATCAAGTGTCAAGGCTCTAGTTCCAACAGTTTTTGAGATATTTTGCTGACAAGGTAAAATTCCCCAAAATTACAAAGGGCCATAACTCATGAAATATTTTTCAGAATTTCTTCAAAAATTAATCAGGTCATCTACTCATCACTAAAAATCCATTTACTAAGTTTCAAGAATCTAGCTCTAACAGTTTTTGAGATACTTTGCTGACAAGATAAAAATGCCTAAAATTACAAAGGGGCATAACTCAAGAAGTATATTTCAAAATTTCTTCAAAAGTTTTTCAGGTTGTCTACTCATCAAGTGTCAAGGCTCTAGTTCCAACAGTTTTTGAGATATTTTGCTGACAAGGTAAAATTGCCCAAAATTACAAAGGGCCATAACTCATGAAGTATTTTTCAGAATTTCTTCAAAAATTAATCAGGTCATCTACTCATCAGTACAAATCCATTTACTAAGTGTCAAGGCTCTAGCTCTAACAGTTTTTGAGATATTTTGCTGACAAGATAAAAATGCCTAAAATTACAAAGGGGCATAACTCAAGAAGTATATTTCAAAATTTCTTCAAAAGTTTATCAGGTTGTCTACTCATCACTACCAGTCTATTCATCAAGTTTCAAGGCTCTAGCTTCAATAGTTTTTGAGATATTTTGCTGACAAGTTAAAAATGCCCTAAATTACAAAGGGCCATAACTCATAAAGTGTTTTTCAGAATTTCTTCAAAAGTTAATCAGGTCATCTACACATCACTACAAATCCATTTACTAAGTTTCAAGGCTCAAGCTCTAACAGTTTTTGAGATATTTTGCTGACAAGGTAAAAATGCCCAAAATTACAAAGGGCCATAACTCAAAAGGCATTTTTCAAAATTTCTTCAAAAGTTAATCAGATTGTCTACTCATCACTACCAGTCTATTCATTAAGTTTCAAGGCTCTAGCTCCAACGGTTTTTGAGATATTTTGCTGACAAGATAAAAATGCCCAAAATTACAAAGGGCCATAACTCATGAAGTATTTTTCAGAATTTCTTCAAAAGTTAATCAGGTCATCTACTCATCACTACAAATCCATTTACTAAGTTTCAAGGCTCTAGCTCTAACAGTTTTTGAGATATTTTGCTGACAAGATAAAATTGCCCAAAATTACAAAGGGCCATAACTCAAGAAGTATTTTTCAAAATTTCTTCAAACGTTAATCAGGTTGTCTACTCATCACTACCAGTCTATTCATTAAGTTTCAAGGCTCTAGCTTTAATAGTTTTTGAGATATTTTGCTGACAAGATTGCATCCATATTTTTTCAAAGGGCCATAACTCAGAAAAGGGGCATAATCCTGTCAAGAAAAAAAATACGTGTCAGCTATTTTTTCATGAGGAATCCATATATGAAATTTCAAAACAGTAGCATTCACGGTTTTAAAGTTATGCTATGCATCAAAAAGCGTGACGAACGGACGGGCGGACGGACGGACGGACGGACGGAAGGACGGACGGACGAACAACCCAGAAGCAATATGCCCCTCCAACTTCTTTGAAGTTGGGGGCATAAAAATATCCCCAGAACTGCTGGGTTTAGAATTCTGAAACTTTGTAGGCATGGTGGTTATGAACTGATGTATTCATGTAAGTTGTCTGCTTGTAAGGCGATCAATATACTGTGACAGCCTTCATTTATATGTGTCGAGAATTTCCTGGGTAAACATGGAGAATTTGAAGACCCCTCAGACACCGACGGGGTTCTAGTAGAATCCAACTGTCGTCTACACCATTAGTGTAAAAATCGTGTTCCATTCAAAATACTGCTATATGTTTACTAAAGTATCATTTTGCCTTCTCTGTCGAGCAACATATTCATTAGGGTGTGAACATTGCATAGTTTGCAAATGTAATATATTTAGTGATATCACATTATTAATATGACAAAAATTCGAATTAGTGATACCAGGAATATGATTTTTTATCTCACTAATTTGATTTTGTGATAACACTTAAATGATACTGTGATATTACACAGTCATTCTATTCAGTGATATCAAAAAATCTCATCTATTTAATAAGAAATGCCAATATTTAAAATACTTGACAAAATACGCCTTTCTTTTGCCTCAAGAGATGACATAGACAGTTTAGATAACTTAAAGCATTTCCATCTCATTGACCGGAAAACCATACACAATATTAAAAAAAGGAATCCTCGACTCATCAGTCATTAGACATAGTGACAATGCCACGTCTGTCTCATTAAGAGTTCATGCATTAAGGTGTGAAAAATATAACCCAGTCCTTATATATAAAAAGCAGTCTGAAACAGATTTGTCTTCTGGTCTTGATAAAGATGACTGTATGCTTGCTTTGATGACAAACCAGCAGCTAACAATGTACAAGAAATTTGCAAACAGAATTATATGCATGGATTCAACTCACAACACGAATCAATAAGGATTTAAGTTAATAACACTATTAGTACCAGATGAATTTCGACGAGGATATCCTGTTGCTTTCTGCATAACTAACAAAGAAAGTGAAGATGCCGTTTTAATTTTTTAAACAGAGTCCGAAACTGTGCACCTGAAGTAGATATATGTTTGTTCATGACTGATGATGACAATGCAGGATGGAATGTTATTAGGTCTGTATTTGGTAAAGATGTCCAGCAATATCTTTGTGTCTGGCATGTGCATAAGAACTGGCGTAGGAAACTTCAAGAAAAGCATATTCAAACTGAAATATATACATTCCTATGTGCAATGATAGAAGCAAAGACAGAGGCTGAGTATAATCTGTATCGAGAACAGTTTTACACAAAATATGAAATAACTCAAAAGAAATTTGTTGATTACTTTAAGAATAATTATGATTTAAGAAATAGCAAATGGGCACTTTCTCACAGAACAAAACGTGAGTATGCAAATACAAATATGTTTGTAGAGAGTTTTCATAACAAATTAAAAACATTATATTTTGGAAGGAGGAGAAATCGTCGTCTTGACATTCTCTTTGAAACTCTTCCCCAAATTGAAAACCAGATATTTATAGACCGAGTCGGCAACATTCTTTCGTGGAGATTGATCATGAAATATTTTCTACGGTCATTCTCTCCCTTCCGCTGATTCAAGAAGGGCAGTTGTCAGTTTCTGGCGAAAGAATGTGCACAATACTGGTTAACCGCTTAGAGGACTAAGCCTGCCCAGTAAACGTGTGGTTAGGTAAACTGACCGCGCTCGACATGACCCCATTGGGTTGACTGGGCCGTAAAACCTCAACACAAACAAACAAACAAACATTGACACATGGGACAGGCATTCAAACAGCCTAAATATTGCAGATTCTTCAATTTCCCAGGTAAATGAACTGACTTTCACTGTTTTATCATCCAATACCAAAACCTGTTATACTGTAGCTGTTCAGACCTCTGTTTGCAAAGAGGACATTGTTATATCAAGTGTAGGCAACCACCCTGCTTAAAACTTTGCTTTCACATGTATTCTTATTCTTGTGAAGATTTCAGAAGGGATGACACAATATGCAAACATGTGCATAAAGTACACTCTTTGCTTAATAAAATATCTGGAACAGCTGAAAACCACATAGTCACAAATGGTATCGATCTATTTACATCAGAAGACAGTAAAGACAAACAGGGTGGTACAAAAGTAAATAAACAAAAAATTAAAGGTATTCGTGACATGTTAAATGGTAAACAGGTAAGAGAAAAGTCTAGGGAGTGCCACAATCACAAACCGCAGCCCTTCCCAGACCCCAAGAGGAAACCGACAAATCTAAACAAGCACAAACCGAACAAACGTACGAAAAGCACTAAGATTAGCTCTCTTCCCCAAGCGAGGTAATCGCAATACTAAAAGGACTGAAAAACACAAAAACAAAATGACACACGGAAAGACATACAACAAATCGCCTCGTAGAATAAACCACCAAGCAACAAAGAGTAAGATTAACACCGGGACCACCGCCTTAGAACGGTCAGTAGAGCAAACCACCGGGGGGTTTAAAGCACTTTTACAGCTAGCTAACTTCACCCTGGGTCACGATGCTACTCTTAATACAGAAATACATAAAAATTCGGTTCGCATAAAGGCTCCCAACTCAGTCAATGCATCAAAGCGAAAACATAAAAATCAAATTAATCACTATAATAAACAAAGACGAGTACCCATGTCTAATTCTACTGTATGCCAGAGTAAATGAAAACCAATAGCTGAACCACGGCGAGCAAAGCCAAAGACATATCATCAAGCCCCAACCCAATGGTTAAAGTTTTACGAAGAGGCCGTCATTGAGTCTGAGGCCCGAACCGCCGTCGTGCAATTAAAAAGTGAAGCATAGCCATCAACAATGATTGGGTTGACAACTAGGCATGCAGTCTGCCGCATAATATCCAGGCTATAGCCAATTCTTTTATAACGGTAAATAAGTTTTCTGAATTGCTCCGATTTACCTACAATTTTTCTAAATCTGTACACTAAGTCACCGTAAAATTCGGGTTCCGATATACCTTGTTGCAGAAGTGTTTTCAGACTGACGCTATATTTTTCTAACAAGGCACTGTGTCTGCGATAAAATTTCGAAAACGCCTTACGAAGTTTAAAATAACGGGAGTCCTGCCTAAGAATTTTGGCAGTAAGGGCTTTATTACGGTAGTTAAAGTCATTAAGATTTGAAGAAGCTCTGGCGAATCTTATAAGCTGAGATATGTATACCCCATATGAGGTACGCCGGGGGACATCGCCATCCAGAATAGGGAAACTGACTATATCAAAATCAAAATCGTCCCGTTTATCATAAGGTATCTTGGTTGAATTGAAAGCCTCAATAATGTCAGCCTGATTTTCACGTGAGAGAGACTTCATGAAATCTCTCTCATAACAAAAAAGAAACAAATCTGCAACAAGAGGAGCACAATTAGTTCCCATCGGAATACCAATAGTTTGTCTATAGTTTAGTTCCAAATCTAATACAAATATTATCCAAAAGATAAACAAAGGCATTACAGACCTTTTGACACGACCATAAATTGTGATTATTATATACATCAGAAGTGAAAAAAAGCAGAGTCTTCGTTGCAAGCCAAATATTGGGTATTCTCCCGAATAAACGTTCGGTTAATTAAATCAGTAAGTTTATCTTTTATAAGGTAAATATATATATAATGAGGTAACGTAGTATACAGTGTAGAAAAATCATATGTAGACAATTTAGAAGCCTGAAAGTTTTTAGATTTAAATTTATTGAGAACATCATTAGAATTTTTAATTGACCAAAAATAGTTAATTCCGTCCCTTTCGTAAATAGTATCATAGTATCTAATCCAATGTTTTTTTTACCGCAGTAAGGCATGAAGTTAGCAGTTTGGACAAAACAGTAGTCGTACAAGAACTAGAATTAGCAATGAAACGTGCTTTATAAGGTCGTTTATGAAGTTTCGGTAATCAATACAACGTAGGAAGTCTGTCTTGCTTTTCTTTAATACTCACTGCAAACTTAGCAGTAATATCGAAAGAATGGGTATTGACAATAGATCTCTCGTCAGTAGAAATCCGTTCATATGTTTTGGTACTACCAAGTTCTTGTTTTAGAGTATTGATATAATGAAATCATCACACAACAACAACATTATTAGCAGCTTTATCAGCTGGAGCCAAAACATACTTCCTATGAAAATCTTGGACACCTTGTTTCAAATATCGAAAAGATAATTTAGGCTTAGGAGGGAGAAGATCAAGGTTATTAGAGTAAAATAACACACGTTCATCAATGATCTTAAAATCTTTAATTTCCAATTATTTAAAGCATTAGACTCAACATGCTCTCGTTTACACCAACGCGTACAATAATCATTTAAAGCACTGGC
The DNA here is from genome assembly GCA_964016985.1 of Anodontia alba. NCBI lineage: Eukaryota > Metazoa > Mollusca > Bivalvia > Lucinida > Lucinidae > Anodontia > Anodontia alba. Next base: position 25,702,985 of record OZ024835.1, read on the forward strand.
AATTGTTTCCCGACATTTATTGAAATCAATGTGGGCTGGGAATCTATATTTAGGTCCTTTTGAAATAACTGAACGGATTCGTGAATAAGTTATAATCTTCAGGTTACCAGTGACAATATGACCCGCTGGATGATAACAAAATTTAGAATCTTTACAATCTCAAGAATCAGGGGAACTAGTTTTTTAATATCAAGATCATAAACTAATTTATTGAAATTAAGTGTAGTATTACGGGTAGGTTTGTTATATTTATAACAAATAATAGGAGATTCCGTGTTTTCGAAATATGAAGGTATAGCTGATATAACATTATTATCTCGAAATATGCTAGGTAAATCTATGAATTCAATACCTTTATTAATGAATGGAATTTTGATGAAGTGTCTAATGTGGTTAATTTCAGAATCAATGTAAGGACGAAGAGCATGTTGAGTATAACATCTAGTAAGGAGAGCTGCTTCATACAAATTATGTTTTCTATCATAAAATTTATTCGCCTCATCATCTAACTTGCGTAATGAAGAAACAGACAGTGAAGCTAGTTTAGAAAGCATTTGATGACGTCCAGAATTTAAGAGAATATCTAAATCAAAACGAGATAAAACAATTTTATGTTTTCGTTTAAAATTGCCATTTTTGCGCTTACCATGGGATCGTTTATTACGTTTTTTAATATCTAAAAGGAAAAAAGGATCGAAATCCGGCATTTTAGAAATATTTCCTTCATGGTAAATATTATCATTAAACCCAAGTGGAAAAGGGGTTTGTAAACGTTTAATCCATTTAAGTTCAAGTTCATGTCTTAAAATATTTTTTATCTTTCGGTAGAATTGGACGTGTGTATAATTTTTTCACAAGGTTGAACCAAAACTTTACTAGATGATCATGAATGACCAGTACTCCGGAAATGTTGATAAAGAAACGTATCAATTTTCTTAGCTTTTTTCTATTTTAAGCAAATGTTCCTTAAACCTTGTTTTAAGGGCCCGTTTGGTCTGTCCAACATACTGCATTCCTCAGCCTCCTTCGCTGCAAGTGAGAACATATATAACATCCTATGATTTTGAGTCTAAATCAGAGTTGTTTACAACTGAAAATTGTCTATGATTAACTGAGGAAATTATAGTTGACCGACAAATTAAATGATTGCAGTAGGTGCAACTCTTGGCATTGCCCTTAGAAATATTAGGGTACATACTGCTCCTTTTATATGGATTCTTATATTTTAGAAGTATAGGAGATTTAATTGGAGAAAGTCTAATTCTAAGGTGATTACTGAAAATATTATAATTGGAAGCGCCATATAAATTTATAGATGATATAGAGTGAAGTTTCAAAGGTGAAACGTTAACAGTAGGTAACAGAGAGTTAAATCTAGCAGTAGAACGGGGAATCTGTAAAGAAGAAGCAGAATGTAGCCTAATAGGAGAAATAGTAATTTTTAGTCTGTTAGTGATACTAATATAGTTGTACAGGAAGTAATACCATTTGATAGAAAAATGTATTCGTACCGGCTATTATAGGCATAAGTAGCGATGCAAACAGGCGGTAGGACCGATGCATACAGAGTATAGCAACAACCGACAATACATAACTAAGTCTAATACAAGTCCAAAAAACGTAAAGTAAGAAATTGTTATAAACGGGAAACGAATACCGGTAAATATCTAACCTTCAATGAGGTATAAATTAGAATCATGAGGAAGAGGAATACGAAAGGTGATTGTAAAGTGCAAACTCTGGCACTTGAAATAATAACACCATTAAATGAATGTACGGGGAGACTTTCTAGGGTCTCCACACGGCACAAACACAACAGGCGTGGTATGCAAAAAAAGCTAAGAGAAAAGTCCAGGGAGTGCTACAATCACAAACCGCAACAAATAGAGCAACCATCTGTACAAAAATTCAGGCTTGATTCAATTGAAACATCATTGACAAATATTATATCTGCTAATAATGGCTGTGATCTCCTTGAAAGCACTGATGCATCACTCAAACGCGTTGAAGTATTTTCATCAAATGCAAAAAAAAACACACTACAGCCAAGATTCAGACCATACAAAAAGAAAACTAGCAAAAAAGCCCCAGCTGAAGAAGAGAAAATAAAGTCACTATTCCCTAAAGAAAAAGATCTGAAAAAAAAAAAAAAAAAAAAAAAAAAACCTGCTCAAATAGAAACGTCATCTTCTACGGAATTTAATCTTAATGCTCGATATATAGTTATTCCCTCTTGTACAATATACCAGTTCAAATGCATATGCCAGATGGTCGCAGAATAGAAGTAGTATTTTCAAACACATTTGCATCTACATCTGATGATAAAACATCAATTCAATAAATTTTAGCATAAATCATTATGCCCCAAACTTCAAAGAAATTGACAGAGCATTCCACTTTAGCTTTGTTCATTTGTCACACTTCTTGGTGCAACATGAAATTTCTGAACCATGGATGGTAGGATATTTTAAATTACTTCATTATCACCATCTTAAAGCATATGTTCTTGCCATGGAGATTGCTAATGGAATCTTATCTACCGACATTCTCGCCCTTCCACTGATTCAACAATGGCAGTGGTCAGATTCAGGCAAAAGAGTGTGCATTGCACTGATTAACCACTTGTGTATGCCTACCAAGGAAGAATGTGTTTAGGTAAACAGACCGGCTTGATATGACCTAACCAGAGGACCAATGGTCATGTACTGCTCACCTGAGTGCTGAGTATATGTGGAGCCTTGCCATACTATAAGCTCACCGATGAGCCTTTGGCTCAGGTGAGCTAAAAAGTGTTAAAAGGGCCATTAAACTCTAAAACAAACAAACAAGTGAGTCAATGTTTTTTTCAGATCTAATCTTCCAGTTCTAAAGATAAACTTGAATAGATCTCCTTCAATTTTTTTCTGGCAGCTGGGAACAAAAAACCATGCTGCCTTAAATATAATCCAGATGCCTCATCTGGATTAGCTCTGTCAAGGGCTTCCATCATGTTTATGGTGGCATTCCTGAAATATTAAGCAAACATTTCATTAAGAACTAATTTTAGCTGATTATACACGTCCTAAAACTAAGATGTATGCTCATTTCCAATTTTACACCCAACAAAATTTAAAAAGAGCTTTGGACAGTATAATGTGAGATTCTACTGTTACATATTTCAAAACGTTTAATTTGTATGTTACATCACAAAATCATACCTATATAATTTTGACCCAACTGAACCCCTCTTTATATAGCAAAACTTGGGTTTACAGATGAATACGTTATTTTTCTTATTTCTGCTCAAACACATAGATTGTGGTACTTGTTAAAACTGCCTCTGAGGCAGTTCTAATGAGAACCCACAATCTATGTTTTGAGCAGAAATATGAAAGATATCTGAAGTTTTATCTGAAAACTTTCGGTTTTTTGGTGCTGAAATTTTCAATATATTTGAATAGGCGTATTTTCGTAATGAATCTGATCCACCATCCATCTTGATCTTAAGCCTTTTAGCCATTTTGGTGACAGAAACTATTCTACCAACTTTCTGTTTGTAATGTATTTTAGTGCCATTGCTTGATGTTTAACCTTCTTTCCCATTTGGTGTCTTAGGCGGAAACTGAACTTTAATTGTATCAATTCTTGACAACTGCCTTTCTTTGTATTTACTCATTATTATGACTTGAATCATGTATTGGTCATGTATAAGACAGGCAAATTCTGTTTATGTACAGCAGTTTTTTTTTTGTTTTTTTTTTGTTTTGTTTTTTTTCTCAGTGACCTCCCATTTTCCATTATAAGTCATAAACTGCTTGGTTTAAATCGAGTGAAATAGCCACAGAAGGCTTAGCTTGTCAATTCAATTGAAATTAAAGACGCTAATGATAGTAAAAGGACAAACACGGGTTTTTCATAGCCCACGAAGGCAAGTAACTGCAAAGCAAACATTCCAATCAGGCCCGAATTCGAACTCCTCCAAGACTTTATGCATGCCCGTGTTACTTGCAAGTTTGATGAAGATCCTATGAAAATTGCAGTCACTATCCATCCCATTATGACTCTCTATGGGAAAATCTTTCAACAATCAATAGCAACTCAGAATTGAAATCCATCCTGATGGCAATTCGAATTAGTCTTAAATTTTATGCATTTTCTGCTCACCTGCAAGTTTGATAAAGATCCGATCAAAAATGAAGTCAAAATCATCCAGACAACATTTCATATATTATAAATAAATCATGGAAAGATGATCCTTTGGAAGAGCAGAACCCATATGATAAGCGAATATACCAGACATGGTTTGAATGAGACTATGGGTGCTTTCTGTTGCCATGGAAACATCAGTTTTGATCAAATCTGTCCCAAATCCTAATGCAGCCTTTCCTAACAAACAGTACAGGAAAATTCTTACCCAAACTGTCGCACTGGCCTTGGAGATAATCTCCTTTGAAAGTGTAGTTGGACGGTTTTAGAATAAATGACAGCCTCAATACAAGTTTCAGTAAGTTGGTTGAAGCCTGATATTATGTCTTTTGCTGAACCAACCGCCGTTAAACTAGTGGTTTTCTTTAGCTATGACTAACAGTGTTAGGGTTATCTGCAAGCAGCCTTTGTCTTTGTTTCATCTCAGTGACTGAAATTGATTTATATGTGACTGTGATGATGCACTGATTATGAAGAACCATTATGCAAACCGAATATTTTGTGTTTAATTTTGGGAATTACACCTGAACCAAGGGAAAAGATTGTGGTTGGTAGCTCTTTCTCTTTTTTCACACAGATGAGCTGACAAGATAATTATATTTCACAGGAAGTTCAAATCATGCTGAAGACCTACCTTACAGATTGTCTGTCTCTCTCCTCTATTGACTGACACAGACTGGAAAAACCCTCCTCTTCAATCACCTGACCAAAGTCAGAGGCCAAACCTACTGCTTCTCTGTCAAAAGGGAGAAAAGGCTATCTTTACTTTTTTGCCCTTTGGCATTCTTAGGTATGTGGGTAGGCTTGAGTTGTTCCGCCTTCTCTGCAAATGAAAGCTGTGGTAAAAATTTCAGATAAGATTATGGTGTGTGCTTCCGAATAAAACACAAATACAGCTAAATTTTCAAGAGTCCGAGCTTTCTATATGACTAATGCTTCTAATCCACTAAAGTATAACCAAGTTAGACGAGTTGTGGAAATAGTTCGAGGCTGAATGTCGTAAAATAGGTTCAGGGCCGTAGTACAGTCGCCGTGGGATGCCCAGATTAGATCCCCTAGGCTTCGACCAATCAGATTTGAGAATGGATCTGGCTCTAAAATGGTTGAGTGAACCGGTGGTTGTTGCTGAGGTTTTCAGGGAGACAAGACGTGTTTTAAGGAGAAGATTTAAGAAGGTCTCAGACTAGAGTCATTTTAAACAGGTAAATACTTCAGTGGTGTCAGAAGTGCTGGCATCGGTTCCCAGCCTTGAAAATTGAGGAAATTGTGAAATTTATCCTCGCGTATCTTTGATTATGGCTTGTTCATGCAACGACCGTTAGGAGGCGAGCATTTTAGCAAGTCCACAAAGCTGGTTTGGCCGGTTATTCAAGCTCAGGATCCTTTGTGTTGGAAGTGAAGGCACTTCATTTTCACAAACATCGAGTCGAGCAATATTTAGAGGACATTGCAGCGATGGAATTTTTTCCAATCCCACGTGTGTGCATCACGGGGCGGCCATCTTGAATGAAGGATCTCTGGGATAGTGAAATGTCAACAGCCAATTATGGAATTTCTTTCCAGGTATTTCATTCATTCTCCATTCATGCATCCGTGTCTCTGTATTTTTCAATCACCATAGAATAAGATCAGATAGTGTCCTATTCCCATGCTCTGTAGACTTCACATTTATTTTGATTTAGCCTTCTGTGCGAGTCCTCCTGGACTTTCTGGCCTAATGCTTCCGTCGGTACATGCTAAATAAATGTGTGAGTTTTTTGTAGCACGATCATACTGGTGAGAGCCTTCAGCCAGGCTTCTTGGTGCAATCGTTAAAATTTGCAAATAAATTTCTGTGCTGAATTTTCGTGTTGCTCAATTTCCGAGGCACCTGATTACCGTGTTATTCCCTTTTCCATGGCAAACCGCAGAGCGGATTTACATTTGCATATATGTTAGTGGCGATAAACTTCGCGTCGTTCGATGAGTTGCAGACAATTCCGGGTATAGGACCCAAGCTAGCTAATTTGATTTTGTCAGTCCTTGACAGCAGTTGGAACATTACACCAGAGGTGTTGGAAGGATTAGCTAGGGGAAGATTAGACAAGTCTGCATTGGCTGACATTGATTTTGCGTTCAACGGTGCTTTTGAGGAGTTGGACGAGGAATTAGATTCGTCTTTTGCCATGTTAACTTCGACGGTTAAAAGGGAACCCTCCTTGGGTGGTTCAAAGATAGTTGGTGCAACTGCATCGGGTATGAGTGCAGCACCTCTAACTCCTAAAGCGGAGGGTTTTACCCCGGAGATGGGGCCCAAGGAGGGCATAGCCTCTGTGCATCAGTTGGAGGACGTGGTGGAACTCTTGCGTAAGGCGAGATGATTAAACCCAATCCTGGTATGCACACAAGTATAGATGAGTTGGATTTACCCCACCCACCAACGACTATATTGTCCAGACCTCGTGTGCCTCAAGGTGCCACAACCCCAGCCCCCGCCTGTAGGCCTAAAGTACCCCAACCAGAATCCAAGCCTACCGCGTCGCTTTCTTTAGCGGAAGCAACTGAAAGACAGAAGTTGACATTTGATGATGGCCTTGTTGCGCCGGTGGATAGTTCAGCCGCAAACGGGGAGGGGCAGCTGGAGGTAGGTGGTTTAGTATCAAAGCCTGACCCCGTCGCGGTAGAAAAACACAGAAAGCATAAATTGATGTCATGAAGTCACTGCCAAAGGGGCTGACTTTTAATGGCAAAAGCAATTGGTTTGCATTCAAGCACAAGTTTACCCTGTATGCCACGGAGCTTGGTTAGACTTCTGCTGACTGTCTTCACTGTCTGTGCTGGAGTTTGACGGGCAAGGCCGCTGACTTTTTAGCAATTCTGCTTGAGCAGAAACAGCAGCTTACCTACCATGGCTTGTTGCGTAAATTAGAACTTCGGTTTGGTACTAAAGAACTTCCAGCCACAGCTCAAGGTCTGTTTCAGCAGGCTACCCAAGGTCTCCGGGAGACCTCGGAAGACTGGGCTGACAGGGTTGTTTCTTTGGCGACTCGTGCATTCCGGGATCTCCCGGAACATTATGCCAATCGTCAGGCAGTGGTTAGGTTTTGTCAGGGCTTGGCTGATAGAGATGCGGGTCACCATGTTTGCGTGAAAGAACCTCGGACCATTGAGGACGCTCTAAATGGTGTAAAATGGTACCAGTATGTGCACCAGTCGATGTTTGGCGACAGTCGCCATGACAACCAGAGTCCAGAGTATGAAGACCCTGTTAGTGTATATGCTGTGTCGGAAAGGGCTAACAGGAGAGCTCTCGAGACAGTCTCCTTCACTCCCCAGTTGGCATTCCTTCAAAGTGATATGGAAAGTATAAAAACCCGTCTAGATGATTTTTCAACACTACGAAACAGCCCCAGACCGAATCTGTTTTCGTTCGCAGCATCTCTGAGAACGCGCCCAAAACAACCACCAGTAGTGCCCGGGACCCAAGGGTCGTGGCACTAGAAACAGAACTTGAAAGTTTGAAAGTTTCGGTCCAAAGACTTTTATCTCGGCCTTTGTAAAACACTTCTCACAAGTGGCAGAGCCCTTATACAATGTTGTTGGGAAACATAAGTTCAAATGGGAGGCAGAACAACAGGAGGCCTTTGATGCTCTAAAGGAAGCACTGACACATCCACCAGTGCTAGCTTTGCCGAACTTACAAGATGATACAGATGCTTCCGACCATGCCATTGGTGCGGAGCTGATACAGGTCCAGAATGGGGAGGAACGGGTCATAGCTTAGGGTAGCTTTGCCCTGACAGCCGAGCAGCGAAAATACTGTGTCACTAGAAAGGAACTTCTGGCTGTGGTGAGGTTCATACGCCAGTTCCGACACTACTTACTTGGAAGGCCGTTTACAGTGCGGACTGACCATTCAAGTCTGGTTTGGCTAACACATTTTCGGGAGCCACAGGGACAGTTAGCGAGATGGTTAGAGGAACTCTCGCAGTACAACATGGTGTTGCAGCATCGTGCTGGTCGTAGGCATGGTAACGCAGATGCATTGTCAAGAAGACCGGGTATGGATGGACAGTGTGAGGCGTTCATGTCAGGCGTGCGACCAGAGGATTTGCCCTGTGGCGGGTGTAAGTATTGTGTTCGAGCCCATGAGACTTGGGCGGCGTTCACAGAAGAAGTTGACGAGGCAGTTCCATTAGCGACGACAGGGATGCAAGAATCAAGTTTTCTGCAGGGACGAGGATTAGGCATCGAACAGAGCAATGGAGAGACTGAGACCGTCAAAGGTGTGGTAGATTATGTGTTATGTCATGATGGTGACAATGGAAAGACAGTTCAAGCGGTAAAAACCGGTTCCCAAGTGTCCAGTTCCCATAGTGAGGCAGAGATAGAACCTGAGTTGGTGGACCATGTACAGGCAGACATCATTTTTCGGGGTGGCGATGTGCATGTGCTCACGGTGAGCACAGACGCTAGTCAGAATCTCGCGTGCAAACGATCTTGCTGGGGCTTCTCTCTCGAAGATCTGAGAGAGGCTCAGGCAAAGGATAAGGACCTCCAGTTTATCCTAGAGTGGTTAAAGAGCTCTGCATTTCTTCTCGAAGGCGAGTTGTTTATTTCCAGTCCTGCGTCGAAGGCTTACTGGTTAAATAAGGAACAGTTCATCCTGATAGAGGGGGTATTGTACCAGGAAAGTGACTCGGTGGACATGAAACTTATCGTCCCTGATGGTCTGAAGGAGACTGCTGTACAGTTGAACCACGATCTTCCGTCTGCAGGGCATCAGGGCATTGCTAGAACCAAGGAAAGGGTGAAGGAGAAGTTCATATGGCACGGAATGGGAAAATATGTAGCCAATTATGTCATTGGTTGTGAGGTGTGCAACCGACATAAGAAATCAGCCCGACAAGGAAGATGTTCTCTAACAGAATACCAAGCGGGAGCCCCTATGGAAAGGGTCCACCTGGATTTCCTTGGCCCATTACCGAAGACGCCCAGGGGAAATGAGAACATCCTGATGATGGTGGACCAGTTCACACAGTGGGTGGAATGTATTGACTTGCCCTCCCAGACTGCTGAGGAAACCGCTAGAGCTGCGGTAGACCAGTTCTTCAGCAGGTTTGGGTATCCTTTTCAAGTTTTCTCAGATCAAGGTAGAAATTTTGAATCCAAACTGTTTAGAGAGATATGCAAGGCACTTCACATTCATAAGGCTCGAATCACCCCATACAGACCCTCATCCAATGGTCAGGTGGAGAGATATAACAGAACCCTGATGGATGCAGTAAGGTGTTTCATAGGAAAGTACAAAACAGCTGGGACACTCATCTTCAACAGATTGCCGGTGCGCTGTGAGCGTCAGTGAACCGCCAGACTGGCTATACGGCTAAAAAAATGATGCTGGGTAGGGAGGTGAACACCCAAGCTCACCTCATGTTTCCCCAGGCTGGCAGGAAGAAGGACAGTCTAGATGGCTATGTTGCAGAGTTTGTTTCCTCCGTGCAAAAGGCCCATGAAGTAGCTAGGACAAAGCTGAAAACTGCAACCAAGCGCATGAAACGGAACTATGATCTCCGGATCCTCGAGCGAACATTCGCGTACATCCTTGACAAAGCCGTGGTTAAGGGGGATTGCAAGAAACTAGGACCCCCGTGGAAAGGCCCAGGGGTCATAGTCACCAAACTGTCTGCCTATCTCTACAGAGTGAAGCTGAGAAATGCGGTCATGGTTTTGAACCATGATAGGATAAAGCTGTGTAGGGATAGGAGCCTTCCCTTATGGATCCGTCATTGGAAGGAAACTCCTGAGGTTGAGGACCCAGCCACATCCAGTGAGAAAATCTACTGTTCGTGTAGGCAGCCATACCAAGGTCGTTTCATGATACAATGCGACGTCTGCGATGAATGGTATCATGGGTCCTGTGTGAATATTTCCGCGACAGACGCGCTTCAGATTGACAAGTACAAATGCCCAGATTGCGTGCGTCGACCACTGCTAACTGTACTCTTTTGTATGTTTGCAGTTTCCAGAACATCATGAGTCAGGACCGTTCAGCCTTCGAGAAGAGGTTTGAGAGACGGGTAGAAGACTACCTAAGAGACATCTAGGATGCCACCCAAAGAGGGCGGCTCCTCCCAGCTGATGATGTCGTGGACCGGTTAGGGAGATGTAGGCCCCACAACTACCGGCGCAGGGATGATGCTTTGTTGGGTCAAGCCAGGCTGGCCCGACATCATGGAGACCACCGGTGGTTGGATACTGCAGCCAGAACTGCCAGAGCCATCAATATGTGGCGTATGGAGTGGATCCATGACCACCTGGACAGTCAGGGGATGCGGAGAGGGGATGCGGGACGTCGACCAGAACCACGTCACCGTGACAGTAGAGTATCTACGCCCCGTCAACGAGAAGAATCTGCATCAAGTGTGCCGACACCTACCAAGTAAACTATACTAAAGTAATATATGTTCAATGTTCACAAAGGACCACGGAGGAAGAGTCACTACTCCAGGATCCACAGGTGTTTGTGGAGCATCCGCCATGGAGGGGTCTGAACCAGCGACAGAGGCTCCAGCACCAGTCACTGCTCCTCGCCCCGTGTCGTCTAGACCAACAACACACCCTAGAGAGGAATCGCCACAGCCGTCAGGGAGCAAGAATGCACCTGCAGTCCGACCGAAGGATAGACCCAGCCGCCCAAGAGAACAGGACCGTCGAGACAGCTCCTCGTACAGGGAAAAGAGGACTCATCGGAGGGATGCCAGGGATCAATCAGACCACAGTGGCCCATCCAAGCGTCAGAAGGTAGAGACGGTGATGGTTGTGCGTCCCAGAGGGATGACTGTAGAAGTCCCAGTCTCGGTACCAACCAGTCGTTCTATGGCCAGGCTGTTTGCACCTGTTTCTGGTAGGGCACAGTGTCCTATCTCAGGTTGCTCTGGAGATAACACCAGGAGGCACGCGTTTGACTGTCACCTGCCGTTGATTTTCCGGGAGGAATTGCATGGTCATGATGTGGCGGCACGTCGTTCAGGGGCCCTTTCTATGATTGGTTGATGGAATTGCAGTCTTCAGTGGAGGCACTTGCTAGTTACTTCAATCTGATGGGTGTTGTCCGGCAGGAAAGAGGCCTGGTTTCCCATGCTTTACATCGGGCTATTTGTGTTCATCAGGAAAAGGAGGTACCCGATCACTTCGATTTGTCCCGGGCAGGCAATGGCATTTGGCAGCTACTTCACTGGGAAGTTCTGCTTCTTCTGTTGCAGGTCCAGCCCACGTCTCGTCTGGAAGGATTGCGTGACCTGTATCCACTCAGACGGGCAGAGGATGCTATGCTCCCGAAACTTCCACTGGCTTTTGACAGCCATTGCCATCTTGACAGATGCCGTCGTGATTTCCGATTGCCGCGGGATGCAAGTCTCCAGCAGATATGTGCACAAGCTCGCCCAGAAGAGGAGTTTGAGGTAACCCTGGAAGGTGTTGTAGCCAGTTTCTGTGATCCAGAGACGTACCCAACCCCAGAAGAAGTCGGGACCTTGACAGACCAAGGCTGTTATGTCGTGGTAGGAATCCATCCGAAGAAAGACTTTGGGGAGGATGATTGTCACCGACTTGCTGAGCTACTGGAGTTACCCGAAGTACGTGGCCTGGGGGAGATTGGTGTTGATCACTCTGTGCCGGAGGAACAGTGGCCCACCCAGACTGAGAATATGGAGAGAGCCATTAGGGCTACTGGAGTGCCAGAGCTCTTGGTCCTACACTGTCGGGGAATGAAAGACAAGGACAACACTGAGGCTTATGATCTCCTCTGCCGGTCTCTCCAGCACTGTGTTGGACAGGGGGTATTAATCCATCTCCACTGCTTCAACGGTAAGCCGAAGGTGGTGAAGAAGTGGCTGAAGCGTTTCCTAATACTTACTTCGGGTTTACCAAGATGGTTGGCGATTTCACTGGGGAGTACGCTCGAGCGGTGCAGGAACTCTATGAGTCCAGGCTCCTTATTGAAACAGATGCCCCCTATTTCCATTTCAACCAGAATCGGCACAGCACCCCGGCAGTGATAGGGATGGCAGCCAGGGAATTGGCGAGGATCCGGGGCAGTGACTGGAGGGCAATACTAAACGTCACAAGGGCGAATGCCAAGAGACTATATGGAGAACGCAGACCACCAGCGCTGGACTAGAGGACAGCCTGAGGGTAGGTGGGTGCAAGGTGCCCATGCCTGATCAAGTGTCTACAGTGGTACTCACTAGTTGCTAGGTGACTGGTTGAGATTCAGTGCCGTGTTGAGATTCTAAGGACACCCTCCAGAGAGCTTCACGATAGTCACGAAACAGCCTATGAGTTTGATGTTCATTTAAATCCATAACCATGAAGATGCCAGCTATCCCTTTCCCGCCCCAGGGCCAACCACTTCCAAAATAAAGTGGGAGGGGGGAGTGTTGTGGAAATAGTTCGAGGCTGAATGTCGTAAAATAGGTTCAGGGCCGTAGTACAGTCGCCGTGGGATGCCCAGATTAGATCCCCTAGGCTTCGACCAATCAGATTTGAGAATGGATCTGGCTCTAAAATGGTTGAGTGAACCGGTGGTTGTTGCTGAGGTTTTCAGAAAGAAGACGTGTTTTAAGGAGAAGATTTAAGAAAGTCTCAGACTAGAGTCATTTTAAACCGGTAAATACTTCAGACGTTTAAATTTGCTGTTTAAGCTAGAAAATGTTGACATTTTTGCAATATTCTAATGAAAACGTCCAATTTACAATGGTGATAAAAGCATAATGTTATCGATAAGTGCCAAAACTAGTTACCATTTCATCTAGACTGCTTCACAGTTCGACAAATTTACTATCGTAAAGATTGACGACTGTAGTAAAACCATAAACACGTGTTCAATTCCGCCGCTGACATTGGCTGATGATAACATGTCATCCTGTAAACAAATTGGTATCGGATTCTCTCTGTTTTATTTATAGAACAGCAGCTCTATCAGTGTTTTATTGTTTATTTCTGATTACGTACATTTTTATAGATACCTGGTGTAGCAAGCAATTTAAACCCTGATCAGATTCTGAATTTTGCAGCGTCTGATCTGGGATCATCTGGGTAGTAAATAACTTATGTCCGTTTACAAGACATCCCAGCAAACACCCGACGTTGGATCAACGTTGGAATTTGGTTGGATTCTGGTCGCGACGTCGCCGACCTAAATACAACGTCGGAACAATGTTAAATCGGCAATGTCAGGTCCACGTCCAACTCCTACGTCGTATCAACGTTGGATATTGGTTGGATTTTGGTCGCGACAGGGGCGACAAAAATACAACGTCTGTACAACGTAAAATTGTGATGTCAGTTCGACGTCTGATTACAACGTCCTGTCGACGAATATTTACTTGATTTTATATAAGTTTTTAAAAGGTCTTGAAAAAAAAAAAACTCCATGCACCTACTCATCCGCTCGCGACGGTGATATCAAACTTCGTAACCGCTAGACTGGTTCCCTGTCGTTTGTATACTGGTCGCACATGAGTATATGAAGCAGAACAATTTTAATTAAGTAGCGAATCTTGCCATTGTGTGTGCATGCGTTTAAATTACCAATACGAAAACAGTTTTAATTCGTATATATAGAATTTGAAAGGTCAAAACAAAAGAGGAATTTTCCAATCCCTGAGAATGCAAACGTCAGCTCCTATAAATATATGACAATGATTCTACTAGATACCGGTCGTGATGTACGAAGACTAGACTAGCTCCTAGACCTTGATGTCATGTTTTATCACTACTAACTATAAGCTGATTCAAATTTGTGTATGACATCTTGTATAGCCAGTCTCTAATAGTTGGTCCCTGACATCAAGGTCTAGTAAAATACGAATTTTACCTCGCAGGATTCTGCTTGGTAAATGATTAATTACATCTATTGAGAACCACCACACTTGAAGTGTTTATTGCTTTACTGACCACATACTGATCACTTAATACTGATAAGAGAAAGCTGGAAAAGCTAAATTTCATTTTGGTGTGTTTTGATGATGAAACAAAGTACACATTCTTTTAGGCTGAGAAGATGAGGTTGCTATTGATTATGGTCTGTAAAATCAAGGTGTAACTGGGAAGCTTTTTGAAAGGATGTGATGTTTTATTTTGTTCTCCCAATGGTAGGAAGAAAGCTGACATTTGAATTTTTACTTTTGGTAGATATGGTATCTGGCTACTCTTTCGAACTGTCTCGAAAAACAGTACCCACATCATTATCCTTAATTATTGCCTCAATATGTCTTCTTATCTTAAAGCTATAGAAAAAAAGTTTTTTTTAATTAATGCATATCTCCATCAAAATATATATGGTATGTAGTTACTCTTTCGAACTGTCTCAGGAAACAGTATCTTCAACATTTATTCTAAATTATAACCTCATATGTCTTCTTATCTTAAAACTATAGAAAACTTTGCTTTTTTTTTGTTTAACTTAATGCATTTCTCCATCACAATATATATATGGTATGTAGTTACTCTTTCGAACAGTCTCAGAAAACAGTACCCACAACTTTTATCCTAAATTATTAGTCCCGTGCTGGTTCCGGGCTAAGAATAGGCCAGACGTACCCTCTGCGTGACGTACGAGCCGTCTAAAAGAGGCTGCCCGTGACCACCCGGGCCCTCGAAATAGGTGGCTGCCTTCCGCTTCTGTGGCAGTTGGGTAAAACCCCTAACATAACAGAGCAACCGTCCGTTCAACCGGTATAATTCCAGACTATAAAATTAAATTTATTGAAATGCATCTTAAATTGGAAAAAACAAATTTCGCAAGATCTATCCTTTTAAACCTTTCCTATCTCATGTTACTAACATGCTTCATTTGTTTGTGTATCATTCTGTGCCCGTGGGTCGCACATGGGACGAAGATTATAACCTCATCTGTATTTAACATATGTGTTTGTCTTGTGTTTGTGTCATTTTTCCGAACTCTAGCATTCTCCACATTAAAAAATAAGATGCATTTAATATTGTTAGATAAAAAAACTAAACATTTTTCAAGGTATGAAAGCTACATATCATTTGAAAGCTACATATCATCTAACACAGCTTGTTTGTTTGACTCTCTTTAAAAATGAATCCAAAATGAATCCTTTCTTTAATAAACTGTTTATTTTAAATATGGATCTCCTAATTTATGTTAAAAATAACCTTTCAATTTCCCAGACGTTTTCGGCCTCCCTTGTCTGTAGGGAATAAAATCTACAGATCACTTTCCTTCTGTAGTGGATAGGGTGTAATCCCCTATTAAAACAGGAACCACCTGTTTGCCGTGGGTGGCGTCTCGTATGCTGGGAGAGGGGAACCTGATGATTGAGGAAAGCCCAGGGATCTCCAGCTTTTCAACACATCATTTTGGCCCTTATTTCAGATAGAAGAGCGGTCTGGGTTAGATCCGGCCTGGATCAATCGGCTCAGTCGTGCCAAGCTCTAGAAGCGCACAACTTGTTCTTAGCTTCTTTCTCTCTTTTATACGTATCTTGATGGTACAAACCGGGCTTATTTTTCTCACGTTCCTCTAACTTTAAGTGAGTTTCAATGGGCGGCGGCTGAAGGGTCAATTGGTGGGCTTGTATTGGGGCTTTGGCGGAAACCTCTGTGAGTGGAGGCTGTGGATAGGGGGATGAACTCAACTGTTCATAAATTTTTCTATGGAAATTTAGATGAATAGGTGGGAAATCATCTAAGCATGAGGCCGAGCTGAAGACTCTGATCTTGACACCGAGTATAATAGCAATGTAGCCTTGACGTTAGAAATAGATCCATTTCTGTTAAACGTCCCCTTGTAGGGCTCCATGGAGGGTGGGGCGCATAGCTATCGAATCAAAAATTTCATCACCATGGCATCTCGAAAACGATTTCTGGCGTTCGACTCTTCGGAGGACAACACGCAACCGACTACTTTTACTTTCAAAGCAAATGAGAACTTCGCTAAATTTTTAGTGATTTCGAGTAAAGAGGACAAACCTATTACTTCACTGTCACCTTTCATTATAGAAAAGCAAATAGAATCAATTATAGGCACTCCAAAAAATGTAAAAAAATTAAAAAATGGAACTCTTTTGGTCGAAACAAACAGAAAATCTCAAACTGATAATCTTTTGAAACTTACAAAATTTTTTAATATTAATGTCACTGTCACGGAACATAAAACTCTCAACAGTTGCAAAGGAATTATCCGTGACAGAATGCTAAAACATGAAACTGAAGAAAATATCACAGAATATCTTAACACACAAGGAGTAACAGCTTGGAAACGTTTTAAAATTAAAAAAGATGGAAACTTTATAGAAACAAATACACTTTTACTAACTTTCAACACCACAACTTTACCGAAATCACTAAAAATATTTTACCGAATTATACCGGTTTAAGTCTACATACCAAATCCTCTGCGGTGTTTCAACTGTCAGAGGTTTGGACATCATGAAAACGGCTGTCCTGAATTACCTGGATCAGTATGTGAAAAATGTGGTATGGGTGACTTTGATCACTCTACAAATGCTTGTAAAAATGAAGCCAAGTGTGTGAACTGTCACAAAAACCATCAATCAAAATCAAATCAGTGTGAAATTTGGAAAAAAGAGAAAGAAATAATGAAAATTAAAGTTACACAAAAAATTACTTATTTAAAAGCCAAAAAAATACAAGAAAACCAACCTGAAATCACCTTTGCAAAAGTTGTTCAATCCCTAAACACTAAACCTGAAACCAAAGAAAGTTCTACCCAGTTTAACGAAAAAGATTCTGTCATCAAAGCAAATTCAAAAGTTATTACTCCTACACTAAAACCTAAACCTAAACCCACATCTACTCATCAGTCTAGACCATCAACAAAATCTCAAAACAGTTCACAAACACAGCCGACTAAAACAAGTGGATCACAACAGAGATCCAGGTCCAGGACAGCTGACCAGAAAGGAAAAAATGGAAAAGAAAAAGATAAAGATAAAGAACCAAATCCATATAGTAAAGGGGCGTCGGCCGATCCGATCAAGTTGGTCAATCGGTTCGATTCCCTTGAGAACATGGAGTTAGAGACTGACTCCTCCATGTTCTCGCAGTCTCAGAGAAAACAAAAGGATTAAGTTCCTTATTTTCAAATCATCTCTCCATTTATCATGGATAAAAAATCAATTATTCAGTGTCGAGGACTAAAAGCAAATTATAACGAAATTTTAATTTTAACAACACTACTTTCTCCGACTGTCTTTTGTCTCCAGGAAACATTTTTAAAAAATACAGATAATATTAATTTTAAAAATTATAGTTTATATAATCATATCACAACTGAAAATCAGAAAGCCTCAGGAGGTTCATCTATCCTTGTAAAATCAAATGTTCCTCATAGACAGATAGATATAAATAGTAATTTACAAGCTGTTGCTCTAAATGTCACTCTGTCTAAATCCATAACAATTTGTTCTCTATATCTTCCTCCACACTGTAAATTTTCTAAACACGATTTAGAAAATCTTATAAACCAGTTACCTCGTCCTTATTTATTATTAGGTGACTTTAATAGTCACAGCAAACTATGGGGTTGTCTGGATACAAATGACAAAGGAGAAATAATAGAAAATTTTATTGCAGAAAATGATTTATGTTTATTTAACGATAAACAACCAACTTATCTTCATTCTCCTACAAGAAATTATTTTGCTTTAGATTTGTCTATATGCTCTCCAAATATTTACTTAGATTTTGATTGGTCAGTTTTAGATGACCTTCATGGGAGCGATCATTTTCCAATTAAAATTGAAGAAATTGAATCGACAAATGAAGACCATCATTCCCGATGGAATTTCAATAAAGCAAACTGGGAGAATTTTATGGAGCTATGTAATGAAAAATTAAATCCTGAAATGTTTAAAACAGCAGATGATATACAAGCTTTTACTGATACATTAATTCATGTAGCCGAAAAATGTATTCCAAAGTCCTCGACACGTTCAAAAAGAAATAAACCTTGGTTTAATAAAGATGTTAAAAATTCTATAAATAAAAGAAAATCTGCCTTACGAAAGTTCAATAGGCAGCCAACAAAAGAAAATCTAATCCATACCAAACAAATGCGAGCAAAAGCTCGCAAGACAATAAAAACGGCTAAAAGAACATCTTGGCAGCAATACGTCTCCAAACTTAATTCTAGAACTCCAGCAAAGAAGATATGGGACATGATTCGAAAAATTACTGGCAAAAATAAAAATAACAAGCATGTCCATATTAAATCAAATGGAAATATATGCTCAACGACTAAAGATATTTCCAATGCACTAGGAGAGAATTTTCAGAAAAACTCTTCTAGTGCAAATTATTCTGAAACCTTTCAAAACATAAAACAGGAACGAGAGAAAGGGCATCTAAATTTTATGTCACTAAATCATGAAAAATATAATGTACCATTCACAGCTTCAGAATTATTAGATGCTCTTCATAAATGTCATGATACAGCTGCTGGTCCTGATGACATTCATTATCAAATTCTTAAACATTTACCCGATAACGCTTTAAAAACTTCATTAAATATTTTAAACGATATTTGGATCACTGGAAAATTTCCAAAAGACTGGAGTAAAGCAACGATTATATCTATACCAAAACCAAATAAAGATCATACTGAAGCTACTAACTACAGACCTATTGCTTTGACAAGTTGTTTGTGTAAAACAATGGTGAGAATGATTAATGATAGGCTGGTTTGGTTCTTGGAATCAAACCAGCTTATAACAAAATATCAAGCTGGATTCAGAAAAAATAACTGTACAAACGATCATTTGATTCGTTTGGAATCCTTTATTCGTGATGCTTTTATTAAAAAAGAACATGTCGTAGCTGTATTTTTTGATCTTGAAAAAGCTTACGATACTACATGGAAACATGGCATCATGAAAGATTTACATAAATTAGGCCTTAAAGGCCGATTACCACTTTTTATTCAAAATTTTTTATCAGATCGAACATTTAATGTTCGAATAGGTAATACGTTATCGGACATATTTAAACAAGAACAAGGTGTACCACAGGGAAGCATTTTATCACCTACCTTGTTTGGCATCAAAATTAACGATATTGTTAAATGTGTGAAAGACCTTGATTGTTCACTTTTTGTTGACGATTTTGGAATATTTATTAGATCGAAAAATATGGAAACCATTGAATTCAAACTACAACGATGTTTAAACAATATAGAAGATTGGGCAACAGAAAATGGTTTCAAATTTTCAAAAACAAAAACTCAATGCGTTCATTTTTGTCAGATACGTCAGCTACATTTAGATCCTCATCTCACCATATACGGTAGTCCAATTCCAGTCGTCAGTGAAGCAAAATTCCTGGGTCTTTTGTTCGATAACAAATTATCTTTTATACCACACATCAAAGCTTTAAAAGCTAAATGTCTTAAAGCACTTGATATTCTTAAAGTTCTCTCCAGTTCCGACTGGGGAGGAGATCGTACAGTTCTTTTAAATCTTTATAGATCTTTAATTCGATCTAAACTGGATTATGGATCCATAGTTTATGGATCCGCTAGAAAATCTTATTTAAAATCTTTGGATACTATTCATCACCAAGGTTTACGTCTGGCTCTAGGGGCTTTTCGTACTTCCCCCGTCGAAAGTTTATACGCTGAATCAAATGAACCATCATTGTATATAAGAAGAGAGAAATTGTCTCTTCAATATGTTACTAAATTAGCCGCCAATCCACGTAATTCAGCCTATGATTGTGTTTTTAATCCTAAATATGAAAGATTTTACAACAACAAACCAACGACTATTAAACCCCTTGGCCTGAGAATACAACCGTTACTTGAAGAGGCCAATATCAATATTAAAAATGTTCAGCATTTTTCTTTTCCGTCAAGAGAGCCATGGACGTTAAACCCTCCAAAGATTATTTTGGACCTTCATAAAAATAAAAAAACAGAAGTCGAGTCGCATATTTTTAAGAATGAATTTTTAGAAATCAAATCAAATTATAAACATTACCTGTCAATTTATACAGATGGTTCGAAACAAGATGAGAAAGTTGCTTGTTCTGTTATTAGTCCAAATTTTACTGACAGTATCAGATTACCTGATAATAGCTCCATTTTTACCGCCGAAGCCAAGGCAATTGATATTGCACTTTACCATATCAGAGATCAGTCTGAAAAACAGTTTATCATTTATTCAGATTCTCTTTCTGTATTAAAATCTCTTAAAGATTTACACCATAGAAACCCATTAATTCAGCAAATTCTTAAAAAATATTATTATCTTTCCGCTTCAAAAGAAATTGTATTTTGTTGGCTTCCCAGCCACGTTAATATTCGTGGAAATGAATTAGCAGATTCAGAAGCCAAATCTGCATTATCCTTAGTAATAACCAATTTCAAAATTCCTCACTCCGACTTTAAATCAAGCGTCTGTCAATACATCAACAACAAATGTCAGTCTGTTTGGGAAACACAAACTTATAATAAATTAAATGAAATCAAACCAAATTTTAACAGCAAATGCACATTCTCTAATCTCAGCAGAAAAGAACAAACAAAAATCACGAGATGTAGACTTGGACACACTAGAATTACTCATTCTTATATTTTAAACAATGAACAAGCTCCATTCTGCATTCCTTGTAATGAACCTTTCACAGTCAAACATTTTCTTATCACTTGTGCTGAATTTAATCACATTCGCACAAAGTATTTTAATATAAAAACTATAAAGGAACTTTTTGATATGCCAACTCAGAAAATACTCGACTTTCTTAAAGAGATCGGACTTTTTAATAAAATATGATCAGTATTTTTAATCACTTAAAATCATTGATACTTTATCTCTTTAAAATAAACACATCAATCCTAGATATTTTTAAATCTCTCATTAAATAAAATCATATAACATAAAACTTATTAGACGCTATATGCCCTTTTAGGGTTGAGCGTCTATAAACAAAATATCCATCCATCCATCCATCCTAAATTATTACCTCATATGTCTTATCTTAAAGCTATAGTTTTTTTTTAATTTAATGCATTTACCATCAAAATTTATATGGTATGTAGTTACTTCGATCTGTCTCAGAAAACAGTATCTTCAACATATATCCTAAATTATTACCTCATATGTCTTCTTATCTTAAAGCTATAGAATAATTTGCTTTTTTTGTTAATTTTTATGCATTTCTCCATTAAAATATATATGGTATGTAGTTATTCTTTTGAACTGTCTCAGAAAACAGTACCAACAACATTTATCCTAAATTATTACTTCATATGTCTTCTTATCTTAAAGCTATAGATTTTTTTTCTTGTTTTTTTTTTTTTTTTTTTTTTTTTTTTTTTTTAATTTAATGCATTTTTTCATCAAAATATATATGGTATGTAGTTACTCTTTCGAACTGTCTCCAAAAACAGTACCCACAAGATTTATCCTAAATTATTACTTCATATGTCCTTCTCCATCAAAATATATATGGAATATATAGATACTCTTTCGAACTGTCTCAGAAAACAGTACCTACAACATTTATTCCAGATTATTACCTCATATGTCGTCTTATCTTAGAGCTATAGAAAAAGCTTATCCAGACATCAAAGCAAAATAAATATACAATGTTCCATAAATTATGTTGATACAACAGTTTTTAATATGAAATACTTATTAAATGTGATTCTGTTTCCTCTGTTTTATCTAAAATTTACTAATACACAAAGCAAAAACTGGTTTTATGAAACTGCTCTATTTAACAGACTGATACAAGTCTAGCAGTACACAGACAGGCTTCTAAACAGTTTATGTTATCCCTTGAACTCTAATGGTCAGCTTCTTATATATAAACAATTTATTGGAGAGGGAATGATTTTAACAAGATGGCGAATTAGATAAGGAACATTAGAAAGGCAATAAATGTCAATCACTTCTAAGTGTACATTTCGCATTTTACTAGTCGGGTATCTCCAAGATTAGTTGCTGTTATCAAAGGAGTGAGGCAAGCAGTAAGTAGTAGATGGCCCTTAGTTCATTAAGTAAATTAATAATTATAACTGATTGATGAAAATAATATTGATATCCGACTAGTAGCTAGTCTATACGAAGACTAGCGGAACATATTTGTGGCAGGAAACCAGTCTAGTTTACCCTAACGGTGTGACGTCATTAATTTATACTCTCAAGCCATTCGAGCGGCAGAAATATTTTCATTATTTAAATTGAATATATATTACAATTCCCTTTTACGCAACTAATTTATATTGTTTCATTTGTAACAACTATTTAAATGAAAAAAAAAAAAAGTTATATAAATATTTATTTGTTTAGGTCACGTTATTGAGATTACCATTGGATGCGCGCGCCATTTTTCCACGAATTTCAAAGAAAGAAGAAAGATTATAAAGGTGAGAAATGTAGAATTTCGTTTGCCTGTTCCCGATTTAGCATTTAAAGCAATTGCATATTTGTAATGTACAACAGCACTATATATATACCTAATTAATATATACCTACTATTTGTATTAATTGACTCCTCCGTCTTCACTTGGCCATTTGAATGACAACCGCTCGTGGCTCAGTTGGATGCGCCGTCCGACTGGAGACCAGGAGGTCGCGGGTTCAACACCCGCCGAGGTCGGCAACATTCTTTCGTGGAGATTGATCATGAAATATTCTCTACGGTCATTCTCTCCCTTCCGCTTATTCAAGAAGGGCAGTTGTCAGTTTCTGGCGAAAGAATGTACACAAATACTGGTTACTGCTTTAGAGGACTAAGCCTGCCCAGTAAACGTGTGGTTAAGTAAACTTACCGCGCTCGACATGACCCCATCGGGTTGACTGGGCCATAAAACGTCAACACAAACAAACTGACAACCGCAACTGACCATTCAAAATAGCTAATAAGGTAATTGTCAATGTTTTTTAGTTGGACAAACAAATCAACACGTTTTTTACAGGTAAGCACAGGTACATTGTATATCAATACAAAGTTTGTCTAAGGAAATTCACGTGGGCGTGGTTATAACTGCCTGACGGAGGAGTCAATTAATGAACCAAAGTGAATTTTTAAGTAAATCATTTGCCCAATTTCTCTTTCATGTCATTGACCAGTCATTATTTGAAACCCCTGTCCCTAGCCTCTGGGTACATACATTGCAGAGCTACATTTGAACCATATTTTGACAAATTTTTAAACAGAATACCCTGTTCTTATGGCTCCTAGGTGTACAAACGTCCCCTTGGCTGCATGTTCACGCGGTTTCGTGAAGTCTCGAAACTTGAACGTGAACAGGTTACAAGCAAAATGTAAGGGTTGGAATCTCATGTCAAATCCAGTGGAAGAATTAACAAGGTATCTCTAAATACTGATAGCAGATAAGTACAGCCAATAACAGACATCAAGCATAGAAGTTGCAATATTTTTGTGTGGATTCTGAGTCTCTGACGAAAACTTTTGAAATTCAGATTGAAAACAATTTGTCATTACTTATACAAACCCAAAAGTGCATACATGAAACGGCAAAATGCTGGTGTATAAATGTGCACGGAGTGATCTGGTTGGTCTCCGGACATTTGGTTGCTTTTTGATGATTCGGTGCTTTCAGTTTTTAAATACACTGCTTCTGTTGGATAAGAAAATGGCGGATAGCTATCTTTATGACTGATGCATAACTAACTTTTAAAATATCTATTTCAACAATTTTACCGACATACGGATACAACATAATTCTTCACGAAACTAGACGCCTATGCTTGGCTGCTTAGTGCGCAAAATCAGAGTGGCCAATCACGTGATTTAAATGATGGGGTACAACTAAACTGCACTAGTATTCGGACATCAGGGGTAAGAAAATCGATTATAACTTGCATAATACTATGACAATTTTAATGAGGTAAAGTTCAGATACAGTACCTTCTCAAATTATGGGACAAACTTATATCGAAGTGTTTTTCATTGGCGTCAAGTCGTTTTCTGTACTGCTTCATTTGCTTGTCAACTGCTTTAAAAGCAATCATTTTAAAAGCAAATGCATAGCATACATGGATTTCTTAAATTCTTTACGGGGTAGCTGCTTCAAATTTCATTCAGTTCTGACAAGTATTAACGAAATTATCAACAAAAATGTTATCTGAAGTTAGCATTTTCTACTGAGTTTTCCCATTCGAAGTCACATGATGTCCACTTTGAAAACAGTTACCTCCCCAGGGCTGCAATGTGTGCAAAATCATCCACAAATTTATTTCTGGCAGACTTGGGCATCAAAGGCCGAGATTGCAAATTTCTGGCAGTTTCAGTCTTGAATGTTGCAAAGTTATTATATATAACAGAGTCATGGGCAAATAATCAGTGCAGAGCTAGTGCTGGATAATTTGTCAGGATCAACTTCGTCCAACACAATACTTTGTAGAAAGCAAGCTGCAACATATTTTCGAAAAGCTGTGTTCTTTTAACATAACATCGTCCAAAAAAAAAACGAAGTGTGAAGGTTGAAAATATTTATACTCTATTTGAGTTGTATCTTTAACGGTTAACATCTCCATTCATGCCAAAGTGTTTTTCGACCATAACCCACGGTTTCACATTGCTGTTAAAAAGACAACCTTTAAAAACTTACTTTTCAGTGTCCAGGAGTACCAGATACTGTTGTTCTGATTTTGCTAAACATCAAAAACTATTTGGTCAGGTGTAAAGTAGTGGTGAATGGATTGTTGTTGTTTTTTTTTTGTTTTGTTTTTTTGTTTTTGTTTTTTTTTTTCTTCACTCAGTTCTATTAAAATTTTTGGGTAGTTTTGTGACATTTGGTTCATTAGCGTACATTCAGTAAATCAAAGGAAGTAACCCAGTGAATGATGGATAGCGATGAAAACATACACAAATTTTAAGGCATGGATAAACAGTTTCCATACCTAGGAAAGACAAATTTATTCAAGAGTGTGGGACTACATGTACATTAGGTTCCAGAAGGTTCGCGATGGACCACCAATAAAATCCTATCTTGACATGACAACACTATTTTTCCAGCTATGCAGTAAATCGTTTGCAAACAAAGGTAAAGTAAATGATCCCCACCCAACCGATTTGCATTAACGAAAGATAAATTTAGATGTAGTGAATGACTGAATTACCAAAGTGGTGATTTAGTGAAATGATTTTTTTTTTTTTTTTTTTTTTTTTTTGCATTATAATGCTGGAAATTTTGGAGTTTTTTTTTTTTTTTTTTTTTATTTAATGCATAAATAGTAACCACTGAAAGTTACTTAGTACACTACAAATATGTACATAAAGATAATGCAGTTTGTTTTGTTTATCAAAACCCAAGAGTTAAATGAGTCATAGAGATGATTTGTGTAATTCAAAAAAGTGATTGTACAATAGATAATCAATCGGTTATGATTCTCCGATAATCAATTGTGAAAATTTTGTCCGATTCCCAACACTAGTACCAGAGAGGATAAGCTTACAAGATCATGTACCAGTGTCAAGACTGGAATGTGATATATGAGACAGATATATCCCTTCCAGGCATTCACGATAATAAATTTCATGTCCATTCTGCTTCTGTCTGTCAGTGCAGGCGATTTGTTGTAGTTTGTTGCGCCACAAATTTATTCTCAAGCAATCACAATTTGCAAATAGAAAATAATGTAATGCGATGAAAAAACAACACACATTCTACTCACGCTGATGGTTTGAAAAGTTTTTACTTTCGCTTTAAGTTTACTAAAACTCTGCAACATTTGGACAGATTTAAATTTGATGAATTGTCTTTCAACATATTTTCGACTAGCTGTTGCATTCGATAAGTTGTCGGATTAGGTGTTCAGTCGTTTTAGTCAAAATGTCATGGTGGTATTTCCCTGGCAAAGCTCCTATGTCCCAGGGGGGTGGGGGGGAGGGGGCGGGGGTGGTAAATTGACATTTTTTGTTTTGTACATTTTCAACAAAGTCCACCAACTACATGCAAATGACCTATTATTATAATAGATGCATATACAGGCATTGGTCAACATGTTCAAAGGTTGATTGAGCATATACATTGATATTAATTTTAATTGAACATACATGTAGAATATTTAACATATAACTTCAGTTGTCTAATATGTTACGTTTATGACATGGGTGGCAGGTTGAGGTGACCTGAAGCTTTATATTTCTAATCTTTCTCTTTAACTGGAGGTTGGTGCACTTTCCTTAAGTCTTTCTCGTCTGCTTAAGTGCTTTTCTCGTGCTCATGCTCTTTTCGAAGCCTAAAAGCCCTTTCAAAGAGCACCTTTATTTTCAAAAATGTTAAAAATGCCTGTTATATGTCTTCTAATTCAGTAAATCAGTTTTACTTAAAGTTAATTGAAGTTATTTGGTGAGAATATGGCTTTTAAAATAAAAATTCATTGAATTTTTACTTAAAAATGGCCCAGTACAAAAAAAAAAAAAAACAGGCTGCAGCACCCTACTTTAACCCTACTAAGCAAAGCTTAGGGAATATCAACTTTTTTGGTACTCAGGATATGTAAAATGTGCTTTTGCAAGATAAAGACTGAATTTTTTAAGCTATTATAGATTGCAGATGTGAAAACAAAAACTGAAAATTTTATAACATCCACTGAAAAGATTTAAATGCTTGACAAAATTTCATTATATTACAAATAATTTGCCTATATTATGTCACTGGACATAGTAAATAGGCTACAGAAATGACTTCAGAAGTCACTTCAAGTCAGATCAGTTGTTTTTATTGTACATGTATTTTTGAAATGCAAAACTTAAAAAGTGGAACATTATAACAGTGAAAAAAGCAGCTTTTTTCACATTTTACAGGACTGCCAAAGCTACAAAAACTGTATACACCCCTACATATTATATACCATTGGAAAGATCTTTTAAAGGGGCAATAAAATGGATGTTAGAAAATTTATTTTTATCTCCTGTAAGGAATTATGCCTGTATGACACATCTTTACTTGAAGTACTTAACCTTATTCTGTTTTAGTCTTAAGTAAACACAACTGTTCATGCAGTGTACAATGTACATGTATATCAGCCAAAATCACTGTTGTGTACAAAAGTAGGTCAAAGTGATATGTACAATATTTCTTGTGGAAATTTTATCCTGCACCCGCTAAACTGTTGTGCTGATCAAATTGTTTTATATGCTGCATGGCCATACTTAGCATACTTAGTGCAATTATGTTTTTTTACAACCAAAACCCAAAGTATCCAGTCCCAGGGCATGATGCATGGGTCAGTTTTGCATTCAAACTTAACTAGTGTACTTACTAACTTCAAGGTATTTGATTTGATATACGTAATAATATGCTTCATTACCATACTTAATACAATTTTATTTTTTACACCCCTGCCATGCAGCATTGGAGGAAATGTCATGAAGAGACTGCAACCTTAGCACATGCTGGTAGTAGCAGTGAAGAAAGTGTAAATACAGGTGGTGCAGGGGAAGATCTTAATACAGGTGGTGCAGAGGAAGAAGGTGTTAATACATGTGGTGCAGAGGAAGAGGATAAGAGTACTGATAGAGACTCTGCTTCCCCTTGGATTGATAATGATATTTCTCTATCTGACACCGAAGTTGACAATTCTGTTTCTGATAGCTGACCTTTACAGTACTTGTTTTTTAGACAAAGAAACTCTTATTTGTGCATTTGTGTTGCATTCAGTCGATAGAAGGATAAACATGCTGTAAGGACATGTTTCAACTTCTAATGCATAATAGAGTACACTGTCAAATTACTACACCAGGGACATGACATTTTTGACATTTTCGTTTCTCTTCTGACGGAATGTACGGATTTTCTATGGGACATTAATTGACATTGTTCTGTTAAATAAACGGTTTTAGGAGATTTCATCTGTATGTCATTGTGGTACAAGGAGCCAAGCAACTCGTTTTCGAAAAATTCAAGTGAAAACAACCAACATTACTTCAGATATAGTCTCTTTGAATTCCCTATAGTTTTCATTCAAAAGCACGTAATTTGAGACGCCAAGAAGTTCAAAATCAACTTGACACCATTTGATGGGAAGTCGGAATTAAAGAATGTTATGGTTTTACTCACAGACATTTGTGCAAGACAGTTATGGAAAGTAAAATGGCATTTGCTTTATGCAAAGGGAGTTATGACTGGAAATGCTGTTTTTCATTAAGGGCTCATAACTTCATAATTTATGACTGCGGAAGAATTATCTTTGTGATTTTCGAAGACAGATGTTCGACAAAAATGAACATGAGAACATTTTAACGAACAACTTACAACACGAGCCAGTACTCAAAACTGTAGTGTATACTTTTTATTGCCTTAAGAGTATATACATATATATACATCAAAATGAAACGCTGTGCTTTTAACCCTTAAAGCAAGCGCCAGTCACATGTGCAACTGCAGCAGACCGCTCTTTAATATATATATATATATATATATATATATATATATATATATATATATATATATATATATATATATATATATATATATATATATTCTCTTAGAAAATAAGTCCTGACAATTCATGTGAATTGTCTGCCAAGTCGATTCACATGAGGGCATCTCTGAGGAAACAGTTTAGACCCAGATTAAAGATGGAGCAGTTTGCTGTACACTGTTGCAGTTCACCTAATCTTCAAGCTTGCCAAATAGATCTGCTTCAGTTTTTTTGTTGTTTTTTTTGTAAGAATAATAGCTCTTTAGTTTTGAATAATAACAGTAGTCTTTTTTTCTGACCTTCAGAAAGCCAAAGGCCTAAATGCAAATGAAAAATGAGTAGCTTGTTTTCTTGTCCCTGTGCATGTTTACCGCTTAGCACTCTGGGCAAAGTTTTCAGCAGATGGAATTTTGCATTTTGAAATATTTGTCTTATTTTTCCCGGAAAAAAATGACATTTTATGCATACTTTGGAGAAGAGACAATTTTTATGAGCTGTAAAACCTTTTTTCTGGGAAAATAACGAAAAAGTATTACAAATGTCTTAGGTTTTTCTTATTTATAAAAAAAAAAAAAAAAACAAGATAAGCCCTTTCATTCAAACTGTCTCTCATGAAGACAATTTGCTTAAAATGTCACAACCTGTTTTCTTGGAGATGTAAGAAAAATATTTCATAGTGTCCTCTGCTGAAGTTTTTATCCAGTAGGCAAAGAGTTATAATAAGGGTTTTGTATCTTACTGAAGTGATATCCAAAGGTAAAGGTATTGATTTTCTTAACCATTACTACTCTTGGGGTAAATTCAGCAGACGACAAAATGATGATATTTTCCTTACATCTCCCAGACAGTTCATGCAAAGTGTCTCCATCGGAGACAGTTTGCATGATATTGTCAATTTCTTATTTTTCGGAAAAATAAGAAATACATTTCATTATGTTGTCTGCTGAAAACTTTATCCAGAGTGATAAGCTTTAAAGAGATATATTTGTATTGATCACTTTGGGATATTTATCTTAATTCTGCATAACTCATTTGACAGCTTGATTTTTTTTTTTTTTTTTCACAATATACTTTTTGATGTTTTCGTGTGGATTTGTAGGAGCAAGAAAGTGTTTGTTATCTTTGGTTTTGATAGGAACCATCTGTGAACAGGAGTTTGTGTTGAGGTTTTACGGCCCAGTCAACCCAATGGGGTCATGTCGAGCGCGGTCAGTTTACCTAACCACACGTTTACTGGGCAGGCTTAGCCGGCCTCGGTGGCTCAGTTGGATGCGCCGTCCGACTGGAGACCAGGAGGTCGCGGGTTCAACCCCCGCCGAGGTCGGCAACATTCTTTTGGGGAGATTGATCATGAACTATTTTCTACGGCCATTCTCTCCCTTCCGCTGATTCAAGAAGGGCAGTTGTCAGTTTCTGGCGAAAGAATGTGCACACTACTGGTTAACCGCTTAGAGAACTAAGCCTGCCAAGTAAATGTGTGGTTAGGTAACATGACAGCGCTCGACATGACCCCATTGGGTTGACTGGGCCGTAAAACCTCAACACAAACAAACTGGGCAGGCTTAGTCCTCTAAGCGGTTAACCTGTATTGTGCACATTCTTTCGCCAGAAACTGACAACTGCCCTTCTTGAATCAGCGGAAGGGAGAAAATGACCGTAGAAAATATTTCATGATCTTCCGCGAAAGAATGTTGCAAATAAAGTCAGAGTTAGGGATAATTACACCTCAAGCTGAGAGGTTTATTTTGTGTACCCTTACAGGTTCTCTGATATTTTTGGAGATACCTGGCATATTAGAATAGACTGGTATGCTGTGACATTTGACATTAATTTAGGCATATTGGAAGAGACTGATATGCTGTGACATTTGACATTAATTTACATTGAATTTTGGGAATTATCTTCCTGGTACACAGAAGAGGAAATATCCGCTTTATGAAGGCACTAGATGCTAATACTTTTCTATTGTTTTTTTAATATTTTTTTTAATATCTTTATTACCTTCTTTTAACAGGCCCAGCGAATCACAAATCAAATTGTTTTAATATAAAATGAACACAAATATAAACTATGGGAAATTTGCAAACTCTTCACTGCTATTGCAATTTTTTTTCTAAAAGCTTCTGATCAAAATCCCAAATACTTTTAAAAAATGAAACTGTACCATTCACTTTGATTATCATTGTGCATTTCATTGTGGCAAATCTTTTTTTTTTCTTTTGTTAATTTAATAATGTTTATATCTGTGTCAATTTTATTTTTAAAAATTTCGATCTGCAATTCTTGCGGGCCTAGTTGAAGACGGGTACTGAAAACGCGAAAAACTTACAAAAACTTAAGTACTGTAGAAGTTATTTCTATTTTCCAAGATTTTATTTACAGAAATATAGAGTCTGCATTGTATTATAAAGGTGTGTTATCTAAGTTGGAGCTGGACTTCTTTTCTCAAAAGGCCAATCAGGCTCAAAATTTTCAGTATAATTTCTTCTACTGATATCAGTCAGATAACAAAAGATATAGCCCCAAAGTTTCTTTCAAAATTCAGACGGTAGACAGAAAGTGTTTGTTATTTTATGACGTCCCCGTTTAGTTTAGTGTATTTGCTACAGTTTTGAACAGATAGTTTAAAGCAAGTTAAGAAAGCCATCATCACAAAAATCGTATCACTGGAAAGCAGATCCATTGTACCAATAAACATTATTTTTGTAAATCTGCAACAGTTTTTGTTATTGAAATAAAAGCTATTAAAGTAGCAACGAATTTTCAAAATTTCCGACCGCGTCAGTGGTGGAAAAAACGGACAAAATGCGACATTTTTTTATTATTATTATTCTGGCTTTAGCTGATTACTGTATTGAAATCGATGGCATAAAATTTGAGAAAAAAATATTGTTTATTGCTTTA